>JZKD02S0733413.1:0-18344 GCA_000966675.3 Picea glauca | reverse complement strand
GTTCATGGCATTTTTGACATCTAAAAGGGATGTGTTCATAGTCTATGGTTTGGGCCCATTCCTCATCTTGGCATTCTAAAGTAACTGTGCCTGGCAGAGCTTTGGAGATGTTCATATATACGCATATCGTTGCATAAGAGGTGTATTTTCTTTGTTTGGTAGCTTCAGAATATTTGACATATTTACCCAGGGTATTGCCTATGCCGGATAAAATTTCCTCTAACCAGAACTCTTGGGGTAGGGAATAGAGGTGAATCCAGATCGATGCGTATGCGAAGTTTTCCTTTTCTGGGTAGAAGCGGTTTGTCCAGAAACGTAGGTAGAGGCTGGTCGAGTTGTAGAAATATGGCTCCCCTTCAAAGATCCCATCCTTGTCCTCCAGGTTGTAGAATATTACTATAAAGAAACCTTTGGAGCTCAGCTGAAGCTCATAGTCCCCCTTGGGGTTCCACCACGCCTTGATCCAGCGAGCTAGGTCCTTTTTCGAGGGCCAGCGACCTAGGAATTTTCCTATGAGGGCATGGTCTCGCATGAATTGCGTATGCTCCCCTATCCTGGTGGTTTTGATGACATACCTGGGCGTAATTGGGGCTTGGGGGATACATTTTCCGGGTGTCCAGACTCGAGTTGCTTTTGGATGCGAGGACTTAGCATTTGTGTTCGATTCTTTGCTTATATCCATCTCTTCCTGCATATATTGGTCTCGTAAGTGCAATGGCGGCTCAAAGGATGGTCAACGCACTCGCGAGTTATCTGGATCGTTGGCGGCAACGTTACGGTAGGAGGGGTCTTTTGCCCCCCCTTCTGTTCCCATCCTTTTGAGGCAATCAGAGCTGCAGGGATGGGGCAATCAACGCGTACCAAGGGAGTCAGAGAAGGTCTGAGTAGGCGAGAGTCAGGAGCATGAAAAAAACCCTAAAAGTTGCAAAGCCTCGAGAGCCCGTTTTCTAAAGAGTTTTAATGTTGATAAAAAAAAATATTATAATTGTTGTAGAGACAAACATTAAGTCATTATTTTTGAATGATGTTAAATATATAATTCACATCATATGTTCAATGATGACCATAAGGCCAATAGGGTTTATAGTGCTTATTAACATAAGACCATAGAGTTTATATTGATCATTAATGCAAATACTATATAAATTGTTATAATTATAAGGGTTATGATCATTAATACAAATACTATATAAATTATTATAATTATAGGGACTATTAATATAAGAACCATATGGGTTTATTAACATGGAGATTACATGCGTTGTTAACATGAGGAGCATAGAGGTTATATGACTTATATCAATTATAGAGTTTATATGTATGAGGTTTGAATGGCTAGAGGGGTTATATGAAATATTAACATGAGGACCATCCATGTTATACAAGGTATAGATAATATTTTACCTTATATGTATGTATACCTATATTAGTTTGAAAACCATAGAAGTTATATAGATTCTTATCACAAGGACTTAATGGGTTGTTAAGATGAGGGTCATAAGATTTATAATGGGTTATTAAGACGAGGGTCATATGATTTATAGAATTATTAAAAAGGGAGCATAAGATATATAACATAGGGTTATAAAATTATAGAGTTATTAGCTAGGAACATAGTATTTATAATATCTTGAACAAATGATTATAAAAATTATTAGTATAAGAAACACAAAAAATTATTGTAATCATTATAATGATTATTTGGATGAAGATTATAATAATTATTAACATGGGAACCATATAGGTTATAACATCGCAATCATATTAAATATAATATAATGGCAAGAATAATAAATATTATTAAAATAAAGAACATATTACACGATTATTAACAAGATACCACAAAAATTATTGATATAATGATCATATAAGTTACACAAGTTATAGGGACTCATACAAGTTATCAACATCGCAATCATAGAAATTATATAAATTATTAAATTTAATACCATGGAAAGAATAATAAATATTACTAAAATAAATAACATATTACACGATTATTAACAAGGTACCACAAAAAGTTTTCATCAATACAATGGAAAAAATAATAAATATTATTAAAATAAAGAACATATTACATGATTATTAACAAGGTGTCATAAAAATTATTGATACATTGATCATATAAGTTACACAAGTTGTAGAGGTAGCAAGAGGAGCTGCAAAGGGTAATAAGTCTCTGGCAATTGTGGCATAGGGAACTTGTTGCTAGCCTAGCACATGTGAGAAAATCTGAGGGGAGGATCTCATAACATGTTAGAACAACGACGGGTTGAAGAAAGAGGGAGGGCCCTACAAGGACTACTTAGAAACACATATGGTCGAGACAGGTCACCAATTTTCTAGAGGTTGATGGCTAGCGATGTGAAATCACGCTATATAAGGCATGTTGGAACGAATAGAGAGACGAGCGGAGAGGTTTATCTGAACATTGGTAGATTGCATAGGATTGATGATGTGATTGAACTATATAATTATATTAAACCCTATTATAATTGTTCTCTATATGCACATGTTGATACATTGGCAATTCAAAAACTGAAGAAAGTTTATCTATAACAGATTTACTGAATGCTTTGTGTGGAGTCTATATCATTTGTTTCATTGTAGATAATGTATAAAGTTCATGAAGAAAATCCAAGAGAAGGCTCATGGAATATGAGAGGAAAGGTATGCAATGCATTGTGATTGGAAAATCAGTTAAAAATTGCTTAATTTATCATATCAATATGATTATTATAAACATTCTTGATGATTATTTTACGAATGCTTGTTCTATTATATTCCTCTGAATATTTATTTACTATTATTGCTAAGATGAGTCACATTTGAGTTAAAAATTAACAATAGGCATTAAGAGTTAAGACCTTTAGAAATTTGAACTAATTGATTGGACTATAAATTTTAAATAATTAACTAAGCAATTGTACAATTTTGAGCTACAATACGTAGTTTTATTTTTGTGAATAAAAAAGAGAAAATTCCTATTATATAACTTTTACAATACAAAAGCCACATGTCTATAGTATGCCAGTTGTTCCTCCAAATTAGCGGAAACCAGAACATGCGACAGACTGTGATGTCATTGTCCAAAATGACAATCCACCATCTGCCCTGCCAAACAGAAACCAGAGCAGGTTGCAGATTCGAGTCTGTGCAGCAGTGTGCTAGGAAACCAAGACAGACAAAAGACATAAACTGAAAACTAAAGACATAAATGTAAAAATGCTCTGTAGCAATGCAAGGAGATGAGATGAAAATGCTCGTGATAGCCAAAGAAAGTAGATTACCCATTTGCACCTGAGGTCGTGTCATTCGGGTCACCGTTGAGGGGGTCGTCCCTGGGCTATAACATGAATGGTCTGGCACAAGTCAGACACTGTTGGGCTGCTGGTGTGTTCGAGTAGGCCTTGTAAATCATGCTAATTCTCTTATGCATGAGGGTGTCTCGATGAATTTGATTAGACATATGGATTTTGAGCTCAAAGACTAGCACTAACTTCTTTGATGAATTTGATTAGATGGAAGAAGGGTGGTGGTTCCTGGATGAAATTTAGGAGTGTCGAGAGTGGTGGTGGCGCCAAGACTAGGCCACCCTCCACCTCCAAACCTAAGACTGTCGTCGCCTCACTTGATTCCTCCTGAGCTGCTTCCATAGCCTCCGCTGCCCCGGGCTCCTTTGCTGCAGAGTCCTTGGTTTGAATGGTGTCCTCGGGGTCTAGGTGGAGGAATTCCTCTCAGAATTCCTCCTCAATTATGCATGTAGTCTCTTCCCTGGCCTCTTGCGCTTGTTGGATTATGGTTGAAGCACTTATGGTTGTTGGGATATGGCTAGGGGGATGCCAATTGTCTGGTACTGTGAAGAGGAGGGATTTCGAAGGGAATTGGATAGGTTCCTCTGGAATCTCCTCCTCTACGTACGCCATCGACGAAGTTCTGGGCTTCTCCCGTCGCTAATTTCGGGCTATGGACAGGGCCCACTCTAGTCTTTGCACCCTCTACTGTCTAGCAACAAAAATGTACCATGCAGGGCCGCGATACGGCCTGCCTCTTTTCCTTGGCATGTCAGGGCAAGAGAGGGTGAAAATGAGTAGGGAAAGAGCGATGTGATCCAACTGGTTTCCGTGCCAGTGCTCAGAGAATCCGGGTTGGTGGAGCACAAAGGTAAAATGGCTCCATCCTCTACTGAGTGGGAGGATAATGTTGAGGCCAGACATGACCTCTGTACCAAGCCTCTTCTATCCATTACTCCTTATTTCCACTATTTTATTCGCGTGAGGGAACTCTCCTCCTCTACTCGTCGGGAAGTAATGGCCTCCTTCCATTTAATAGTGTGGGGAAGGGTGTCGACCTTCCATATTAATGGCGTGGGTCTGGGGAAGGCTACGTGGCCTCCCTGCACAACGTGGCACCCCATCCGGGAAGCTACAATACTTAGTTGGTCAAATGGAAGCCTCATTATTAAATTATCTATTGTCCCATACCAACATGTGTTTTTCATCCCAACATGTGTGAAGAAATATGTTTCCAGCCTAGATTTTTGAACTCCTCCCATTACTCCCAGCATGTGCGAGGAGATTTGTTTCTAGCCAAGATTTTTGAACTCCTCCCATAACATTTATAGGATTAAGAAAACATGAAAATGCCTAAAAATAGGTTTAATTAAATTCTAAATTTCCCACATAATAAAGTTTATGCATTGTGTCTTTCACCTCATACCAAAGAATCATGGCGTTCCACATGTTTTCAAAATTAATAATGCGATAATTGAATCCTCCACGTAGCACATAAGCAAGTTGAATCCTCCAATTGTCAAATAGTCCGTGACATTTGGACAACCCATTGTTCACAAGGTTCAAGATCAAACTATTTCTTCTTTTTCTAGTGACAATTTCTCTGTGATCAACTTGGTTTGGTCAGGTTCAATTTCGACTTGCCTATTTCTCAGGTTCAACTCTTCACAATCAAGTTCCAAATTTTCAGATGTATGAGGTTTAGGTGACTATTATTGGTGTTTCTGTTTTACAACTTTAAGACTATTAACTAGCATAGGATGATGGATGAAGGCCCCAATAAAAACACCCACTTCCCCACTCCACATCCCCTTACCTTTGTTGCAATGAAGCCCACTTAGAACATAGAGGTCTAAATGGTTAGGCCCGCAAGGGGATAAACTAATAGGAGAAATGGAAGTTTGCGATCTAGAATCTTTTGGTGTTGCAGGTCAGAGGGTAAGAAAACTAAAGCATTGAATGAAGGTGGTAACCACTATTTATGCACCAATACCACTTAATGAGAAAAAGAAGGGGAAGAACTGACCATAGCAGGAAAAACCCCGGGTGAACCTCCCTTAGATTATCACTGGGGATTTCAACCACTCTTAGCCAAGGATAAAATAGGAGAAAGAAAGTAATTGGGTGAGGTTGCAAAAGACTTATGGAGATGCATGGAAACTAGTCAATTTATGGACTTAGAACTGCATACATGTAAGTATCATTGGACATATAGTCGCGCAAGTTGTAGGTTGGGAAAATACCGACCCAAACCACAAGATGGCGATAACTAAGGGAAAACCTACCCAATTCCACCTCATATAGGTGTTCCTGTCACTTTAGAGGTGAGGTGATCACCCAAAGGGGGGAATCTCGGGTGATCCTAGAGGAAAATGATATGGAAAGTGATACTTATGAATGGATTCCCCTATAGTTCAAGTTGTTAGATGTAAGAAGGCTTGGAAATGAGTCTCGGTAGTGGTCAATGATTTCCAAGAAGTTTAAGCACCTGAAGGTGATGATAGTACATGCCTAAGACACAAGAAGATCCAAGTACACAAGCTATATGTTAGGTGGAAAAGCAAGTTAAGCTTGCTTTCCATACTTGCAGTAGTAAACAAATATATATATCAACAAGTAAATAGTTTTTAGAACTGCTAAAAAAATGCTAAAAGTCTACCAAATGATGCAAGAGATAAGCTAGCTAAACACTAGTATAACTCTAGTATAAAAGATCAATAGTTTAGCAATGAAACAAGGTTGTAAGAAACAAGTACTATAGAGATATTATTCATCCTTATGGCTGTAGAAAAAAAATTGTTACAACAGAAAAATTGGCCACTAAAACTTGCCAAAAATCCACCCAAAAGGTGCACTAGGACTAGTAGATTATGATGGTAAATTATTAGCAATTTTTTACGGTTGAAATGTGAGTTATAAGTAAGCGAAAGAGAGATTTGTTGCAGCCCTAATGGTTGTATATTTTAATGAATTATAGATCTAAGAAGACCAATCCAATCAAGACGCCCTAGTGGCCATAACAAGCTCTTAACATGCATAAAATTTTCCAACTTGAACAAGATCAATATCTCACTAAATCACGTTTACTAAGGCAAACAATTTATTTCTCCAATGCAAAACTTTAGATTAGTGCCTTAAAAAAATGAGTGAATGGAGTCTTTAAAACACAAGTTATATCAACAAGATCCCTAGGGGTGTAAATCCTCTTACTCCTTAGGGCATGCCAATCAAACTAGCATAAATCTAGGATGGTGTACACACTCGTACTTCTCCTACCAACCCTTCCCAAAAATGACTTATAAACTTAGCAAATAAGATAAATCTTAATGGAGGGTGTATGCAACATACTCCTCCTAGGGTTTTAACCAACAATAACCAAGAACAAGCAAGAAAGAACAAACAAATGTAGATTTTCCTTACCAACTCCAAGAGAGAGAGAGAGAGAGAGATCAAACCCTATTTCACCAAGAAAATTACCATCCAAGAGCAAGAACACAAGCCTTCAAGAGGGACACACTACTTTAGTCAAGCATTCACCATGAAATATCACCAAGAAGCATTTACACAAGAGATAAATAGCAAAAATGCCCAAGAGGGCGCACATTTCAGCCAATATGTCTTCAACCAAAGCCTTTCTTCCACGATCCATGGGCCTCTTCCTCCAAAAGGTGCCAAATTTCCATCAAAACATAAATCACCACCACAACCTAGCCCTAGGGTGACGTCAAGCCCTAAAAAGGTGACATTTTGTCCCTTTCAAGCAAGTCCTTTGGAATGTAGGGGTTGGGTAAGATCTTCCAAGGTGTCCTCTAGGCCTCCAAAGGCATGTCATCATCATCTGGAGTGTGGTCCCTTTGCATCCAACCTGTGGGATTCAAGCCCCGAGGAAGCCCAAGCTAGGCTTATTCTTCCAAAACTGTCCACCAACTAGGTCCTGCAAAGACAAAGAATATTCCCTCCAAGGATCTCAAGTCAAATGCATCATAATGAGTAAATCAAATCAATAAAAGAGCCATTTAATCATGTACATCCAAACTACCTCATAAAAATAAACACGTGCTTAAAGACTCTATGAAATTTGCCAAGTTGAGGTATGGGGGGGTTGACAAAGCGACCTATTGGGTGAATCGTATCTCAAGTTTAGGAATGTTTCCCAAGAAGACCTTTCTTTAAGTCATGTGGATGAGGTGACATAGATGGGGGTAAGACTTTTGGGCATGGGGTTAATGAGATACAAGGGGTTGTAGTATCTCATTTATGGGTGCCTTTGTAGAGGGTGTGTTGCACCTTTGTTTTCAATGCAACCTTTTTCCAAGCTCATTTATTTCCTTTTATTCTTTTAGGATGTTTCCAGGTTGAAGTCCCAGTGGGGAATCTACCTAAGCATGAAAAATAATTCCCACCTTGAATCTACCCTGGTCACATAATGCTTCCCCAAGTTGAAAACATGTGTGGAGTTTCTACCTAAGCATTAAAAACAGTGCCCGCACATGCTCCTCCTTGGTTAGCATTTTGTATTAGTTATTTTTCATGGGTCTCATCAGTTTCTTACAAGAGACGTTTCATCGTCCTTGGGATCCCCTGGAGAGAATCTAGAAGGTCAATGATTGGATTTTGTCTTTTTCCATATACAATTCTCTGGGCCTTCAACCCCTTCTTCCCATGAAATGTGAGACAACCCCTTCTTCGGTTAGTACACTCGAAAACCCAAAAAGTTAAGGGGATTAGGGGATGAAGTGTGGAAAGTGACAAGTATGGTCGGGAATGGAACGATGACTCATCAAGAGGACCTCCCGGTAGCAAAAATATACCTAAGGATGACCCACTTACTAGGGCGCAATGTCAACCACACAATTGAAACATGACAAAGAGCATAATGTCCAAGCAAATGTTACACAATCAAAAGCAGTTTAAAATGCAACAAACTCAAATGCCTCAAATATTGAAATGATACTCACCATAATACCTGACTTGTACCTCATGGAGAAAGACCCAATGTCTTCTAGAAGCTAGTTGATGTGGTGGATAACGTCATGATGAACCTGGTACTATGGTAGTGAGGTGGGTCTATGTCTGTGCAAGTGGACACTATTGGTCAAGCTCTCTCTCAATACTCCATGTCTGCAACCTGAGGTCCTCGAGACATCATCTCCTTAGTTATCCCTAGGAGTTGGGGATAACATATAGCCCCTACTTGGGGACATGTACTCGCCATAGAGTGCATGGGAACCGCAACATCTCCTGGTGGACCTGTGCCTACACTGAAACATAACACTATAAAATCTAGGGTGGTTCTATCACCCTTTGTCCACATATATCAAAATCAAAACTAGAAAATATCCCCCAACCAACCTTCGAAATGTTGGGCATACATTAAATGTAATTTGGTGGGTTCTATAATGAAACTCGTGCTTTAGGCGGGTTGGTTATCGTTGGTATTATATATAGTAAGTCAGGGGTTTGAGCGCCACCGAACATACTATATAACCTTTTTGTTACAACAGTTTAGCATATGGTGGATATATGTTATAAATAGTATATAACCTCCACGCGAATTTCATTGGTAGCTCCATGTTTAGTGGAACCATTATATGGTATATGTATAGAACAAGGGCCAAGGGTCGAGGGCTTAGGCCTTCAACCCTTTGGCCGCCCATTTGAACTTTATTACAAACTTAAATACAATTGCAGCCATATGTATGTTAAGTGATATTGAGGTGGCACGTTGGTATGGAGAGATTTGTTATACCTTTGGGAGGTCGTGGGATCGACCCCCGTCGACTCCCAAAATTTTAATAAACCAATGGGAGGTCACCACATGGTGGCCTCTCATTGGCTCATACATGCCACGTGTCATCATACAATTTTTCCACTTGTAATTGTAATTCCCTCTTCAAGGCATCATAGTTAAGCTATGAATTTGTAATCTAAATTCACAATCTATTTCCTAGAATCCAAAAATTATTTTTGTTTGTTTTAACAAGACAATAAAGTATTATAGTGATAGTAAGTTCTAGCAGTTTAATCACTGAAATCACGATTGATTCGTCCACAACATAGATTTCGTGTATATGTCTATATAAAATTTAATTCAAGCAAGACGAAGTTATGAATTACCTCTTGAAGAAGAAGTTTGTCATGTTGTAACTATCTTCCTAAAACTATTTCCTCCCATCCAACTAGGAACAAATCCTCTCTAGTTCCCCAGCTCCAAGAATTTATATTTCCTGGCCCCCGAGCCCAAAATCCCAGCAACACCAGTCCACTTGTAAACCCACCAAATTTGCCAAAGGTAAAATTTCCTTCTCTCGGAGGTTTCTACTCTCTTCCTCCTTTTCCCAAAACAAAAACCCCCCTTTCCAAAGTCCCACTACTTCTTTCTTATCCTCCTCCTCTCGAATTCCCCCCATCATCAATTTTCTTACCTACCTTATCCTTTGCCATACATTTATACCTACCCTTAAAACACATGAAATACTTAATTTATTTAGTGTTACATTTCTTAATTCAAAAGGGATAAATAAATAAATGATCAAATATAATTAGTTCAAAAATAATCCACTTAGATAAATTAATGATTTAATTAATCGATTAACTTTATTACCTTAATAAATTAATTTACCTTACTTAATCAAACCATTAATTAATCTAATTGGGGGTGTTACATACACCCACCCTTCAAGAAACGTCGTCCCAAAGTTATAGTAACTTACAATACATGAATAGTAATAACATGATTCATACATCTAAATCATATACACACACCATTAATTTAAACATTCATAAATACTAGTATACATGTGCAGGGCATGTATGCGTCGCTAGCACATACATGACTCACACATGTACTAATGACAACAATTATCACATCTAATGAAATTCTTGTATGCTTCCAATCCAATCAACAATGCTATTAATTTCATAAAGACTAATAAACCATTTACAATATTTGTAGAATCCTTCAATTATAATAATTTAACGCAAGCAACGTTTACTTAGATAATTGTAGTTCAGTTCAGCCCCCCCTTTTTTTTGCAAAAGAAAATCAGAAACTTACTCTATAAGATTAGAAACCCCACACACTCTCAACTAATTCTAATCATCCTTCCTTCTTAACCTACTTACATCTTCCATCCCTATCCTTCCTCTGCTAAAATATCATGGAGTGTCAACTATATTTATTTAACTCCAGATAGAATTCGTAAGCAGAAGTGTCAACTACCTTGAACAAAATTCCACAGCATGCAACTGATAGTCATCATTGCATGTCTATTGGAGCATGATCTAACAATGGCCTCCCATGACTCTAGGTTTCAGAGGATACACGGTGGGAAATGCCTCCACCCCTCCTGGTAGCAATAGGGTCAATACCCTATCATGGACGATACAATGGCACTATGTTGTTTGGATTTTGTCATCGTATATTCAGTTTCAAGCAGTCTCTCTACCTGAAAAACCTGCACTTGTCCACATATTATAGCAATGCATTTTAATCAACATAATATAACATTCAAAGATTCATACCATATTATTTCTCGGTCAATGTTCACGACATCAACCATTTATTACCATCATCTCTTGGCTATTTCATAGCCCATTAATCTGCAGGTTAGTTATAACACATACTCATGCATATCCATACACCATAAACATGTAATTGCATTCAACCATTTCATTAACTCAATATCCATGTGCCAATATATTTCAAATTCTAATTTTTAAGCTAGAAATAGGTCGCATAATATGCATCATAAGTCACATAACGATAAACATTCATAGTATTCACATTCACATAGGTGCATATGTCCAAAATGTAAAGTGTCAAGTAATAAGTGTTCCACAAATAATAAGCAAATAAAAATACGACTAGACCATAAGTAATTCTAGTTGTCTAAGTCAAAATGGGTCATTACATACACCCATCCTTCATGAAACATAGTCCGGAGGTGGTAAAAAAAGTGAGGGATGATCTCGTCGTAAGGTCTCTGCATCCTCCCAAGTAGCAGATTCTGGGCTAAACTTGTCCCATTGGACCTTAACTTGGTCCACCAAATGATTCCTGAGCTGTTGGACCCTATGTTCCAATATGCATAGTGGATTGACCATGATGGTTCCCATGTCTGAGACCTACATTTCCTTCCAATTTATTTTGTGATATTTGTCAGCAACATAATGACGTAGAATAGATACATGAAAACATGGCAGTATGAGCCAATAGGAAACATGTCCATTTCTCTCTTGGATTTTAAACGGTCCTATAAATCGAGGCAACAAAATTGTCCCTTTCCCAAACTGAATGGTACTCTTACTAGGCCTAATACGAATGCAAACCCGATCTCCCACTTTATAACTTCGGTCAGTCCTATGTGCATCAACATAACTTTTGTGTCTATCTTGTGCCTCCTTTAATCGTTGTCTAATCCGAATCACATTTTCCTCCATCTCTCAAATCAATTCCGGCCCTACTTTCACTCGATATTCTAACCTTTCCCAACTCAACAGTGTCTTTCACAACCTTCCATACCAAGATTAATAGGGTGACATTCCAACTGAGTTGTGAAAACTGTTATTGTAGGCAAACTATACCAAAGGTAAGTACTTCTCCCAATGAGTTTGATTATCCATAACATACATCTTAAGCATGTCTTCCATAACTTGATTTACTCTTTCATTTTACTCATCTGTTTCACGATGACATGCGGTGCTTAAGTTCAATTGAGTCCCCAGTGATGACTAGAAACTTGTCCAAAACCTAGATGTGAATCGAGAGTCCCTATCTGAAATGATCTTCTTGGGTAACCCATGCATACAAATGACTTCACTTAAAAAAACGCGTGCCACATCAGTGACGTCATATGTGTCTTTGAATAGGATAAAATGAGCACTCTTGGTCAACTTATCAACTATAACAAGAATGACATTTTGCCTCAGTGATGTGAGTGAAAATGCCACAACAAAATCTATAGAAATGACTTCCCACTTGGACATAGGAACATCATGCAGTTGTAGGAGACTTTTCAAGTGGTGATGATCAACCTTCACTTGATGACACTCAAGGCAATTGGCGACGAAATGGATTACATCACACTTCATACCCACACAGAAGAAAATATTCTTCATGTTTGCGTACATTTTCTTCACACATTAATGTGCACAATAAAGTGCTCTATGGGATTCCTTGAGTATGATGCTTCGAATATCCCCACCCTCGGGGATGTACATCCTTCTCTGATATATTAACAATCCATCTGCTTCAAGGCTCTATCCTTCATCATTTGGCTCTAACTACCTCCCACTCTGGAGGACCGAAGTACCATTTAAATACCAACTATCTCCAAGAAATTGCCCCAACACTCGCTCCCTCATATTAACTTTTAAGGCCACCAAGGAGAATATGTGTGGTCTCCTGCTTAGGGCATCCATGAACAAATTCTCCTTACCCTTGATGTAAGAAATTACAAAATAATACTCACTCATAAATTCACTCCATCGGCTCTGCCTGGCATTGAGATCCCTTTGAGTGAAGAAACGCTTTAAACTTTCATTGTTTTGAGCTCAAAGCTTTTCCTCACTAGATAATTCCTCCAAAGCTTAAGAGCTAGCATTACAACTATCAACTCTAAATCATGAGTAGCATATAGCTCCTCATGTTGCTTCAAATTTCTTGATGCATATGCTATCACTCCCCCATCCTGCATTAGCACGCCCCCAAATCCTTTCTTTGAGGCATCCATGGAGATTGTGAAGTATTTTTCCATATCCGACACTCGTAGAATTGGCGCACTGGTAAATTACCTCTTAAGCTCGATGAATGCAATATCACACTCATTTGTCCACTCATACCTGACCCCCTTGCACTGCAAGGTGGTGATGGGTTTTGCAATATTTGAGAATCCTTCCAAAAAACTTCGATAATAACCAGCTAGCCCCATAAAACTTCTCACCTCATGAGCATTCCTCGACATTAGCCAATCCATTATGGCCTTCACCTTTTCCGGGTCCACCGGAATTCCTTCACTTGAAATGATATGACCTAAATAGTGAATCTATTTCTAGAAGAAAGATCTCTTTGACAACTTGCCATACAACTTGTTCTTTCTAAGGCATGACAACACCACTCGCAAGTGTTCCTCATGTTCTCTTTCATTCTTGGAATAGATGAGGATATCATCAAGAAAGACCTGTATAAAGCGGTCTAAGTACTTTCAAAATACATCATTTATGAGGCTCATGAATACTGTTGGTGCATTGGTCAAACCAAAAGGCACTATAATGAACTCGTAATGTCCAAATTGAGTTTGAAAGGCAGTTTTAGGAATATCACGTTCCTTAATCCTTAACTGGTGATACCATGATCACAGATCAATTTTTGAGAAAATTGTTGCTCCTTTTATCTGATCAAAGAGATCATCTATACGTGTTATTGGGTACATATTTTTCACTGTAGCATGGTTCAAGTCCCTGTAATCTATACATAGTCGTAAGGAATCGTCCTTCTTGACAAATATTATTGGTGCACCCCAAGGTGAAACATTGGGCCTTATCAGCCCTAAGTCAAGTAGTTCCTTCAACTACATCTGCAACACACAAAGTTCTGGTGTCGTCATCATATACAGTGTCTTGGAAATTGGCTCTACACAAGGTTTTAGCTTGATGGTAAAATCAAGCTCCCTCTCAGGAGGTAACCCTGACAACTCTTTCAAAAAACATCCTTAAATTCTGACAAAATTGGATATTGATATTGTTTTTTATTGATTAGTGAACAATAAATATTTAGCTTATAATTAATTAATTCAAAGCAATGAACATTAATATAATACAAATACAGTCTTGAATAGTATAAGTATTGAGTTTTTCATTCTTAATAAGATAACGTGCATAGAAATTAATTTTAATTAATAAAATATAAATATTGAGTTTTTTTTTATTGTTAATGAGATAGTGTACATAGCAATGAATTTGAATTAATATCAACATAGACCCATCTTAACCAGGGTTCTACGAAGTGTCCAGAGGGATCAAATCTCTAGAGGTGCAAACCCTTCCTAGAGGTGCAAACCCTTCCTCCTTAACTAGTTATAGATTGTAAAAGGTTATACAATATTCATTTACGTATTTTTTTTTTATTATTATTTAAGAGTGACAAGTGTTAGCTCCAAATTAAATTTAGACATAAAATCACAAATCTACCTAACACTGGGTTGTAGAATGCACCTATCTCTTTTTAACAATTATTAGAGAAAAAAAAAACCTTAATTATATCCAAATTTACATAGAAGAAAAAATAAACATAAACAATGAACTTAATATAATATAAATATATTTGAAAACTATAAACTTTAATTCTATATTATTATTATTATTATTATGTGTAGATATATCTGCTTTTATAAAAAAAACATCTGAATTATGTGTAGAAATATCTATTTTTATTAAAAAAAAACATTTGAATCGTGTAATCTTTTTAAATATAATATATATGGATAATAATAATAATAATAATAAAAACATTTAACCGTGTAATTTTTTTTAAATGTAATGTATATGGATAATAAATAAAAAAATATGTTCGAGTATAAAGAAATCATCTAAAATACATTTAGTGGATTAATTTGAATAGTTAAATTTGAATCGTGTAATCTTTTTAAATATAATGTATATGAAAAAAAAATAAAAGAATATGTTCCAATATAAAGAAATCATCTAAAATACATTTAGTAAATTAATTTAAATAGTTAAATATATTATGTGTAGAAATATCTGCTTTTATAAATGTAGAAATATTTATTTTATAAAAAAACATTTGAATCATGTAATTTTTTTAAATGTAATATATATGAATAATAAATAAATAAATATATTCAAATAATATATAAAATAATTATTTTAAATTAACTAGCTTCTAATAATAATATATAAAATAATCATTTTAAATTAACTAGCTTCTAACTTTAGATTTATAATGTGAGGAGGTGTCAAAACTTCATACTAGACATTGAAGGAATGTGTCAACTCCATTATTTAAGGAAATATTTATTCTTAGTTGTTGATGTCTTATGTATCTCAATCTATATGTTAATGAGAAAAGATCTTCATGTTTTTTTTTTTTAGGTTTTTAAATTAACTAGCTTCTAACTTTAGATTTATAATGTGAGGGGTCAAAACTTCATACTAAACAGGGGTCAAAACTTCATACTAAACATCGAAGGAATGTGTCAATTTTATTATTTTTTATTGGTTTCTATATATTTGTTTCTTTTGAAAACATGTATTATATATTTGTTTCTTTTGGAAACATGTATTTTTAATTGTTGATATATTATGTATCCCAATCTATATGTTAATGAGAAAAGATTTTCAGTTTTTTTCTCTCTTTGATACATAAAGTTAGTATTACTTTATGATTTATATTGAAATATTATTTTCAGTTTTTTTCTCTTTGATACATAAAGTTGGTATTACTTAATTATGATTCATATTGAAATATTTTTTGAAATGTTATATTTCAACTTCATATTCATATTAAAAGTTAAAGGAATTATACATTTTTTTCATACTCAAAAGTAAAAAGCATATATATATATATTAAGTTACTTATGTCTTTCTCATTTAAATAACTGTCTCAACGTTCTATTTTTTGGAGTTTTTAGGGGCATATTTTCCCATGAATTTTTACTAAAATCTAGTAAAAAATTGTTGGAACTCTAGATTTGAGTGATTGAGTGTGTATAATTTGAGTATCCCCGGGGTTTTTTAGGGTGTTGAATGCAATTTAAACACCAGAAAAATGGTGATTTCACCAAGATCCGTTTCACCCAATTCCGATGAATAAGTTCAAAAAGTTCAATGTTTAGACAACGACTTTTATTTATAGCCAACATCAAAACATATTTTTAATGTCACGTGTCAACTCCATACTGAGAAGGAATTACACATCTCCCTCAAGAAAACACATTGATTTTTTTTTCTTTTAATATTTTCTAATGCCAAGTGTCGATTCCATATTGAACATGAAGGAACTACACATCTCCCTCATATACAAATTAAATTAATATCACTTTTAAAAAAGGTTTAGAAAACATCTCTCCAAACACCTATATAACATTATAACATTCCAGTCCCCCGATGGGGTGACTTGGGGGCAATCAATGCCTGGTACCTAGCCATTAATACCAACGATACCCGCGTGCATAGATTACCCGCCCTCCAAAGCACCACGTGGAAGGACTCTCAGTCACATCCTTTACGCACAAACTTAATATGATAGGGGACGCCATGGAAGAAGTTCATTTCACCGTTGCATCTGAGATTAATGCCCCTTGATGGATGTGAAGGTCAGGCCTAGGCGATGAATTAATGTGGGTGAAGGTTGGGCCTAGTCGTACTCACCGCATGCCTCACATGGCGGTTGTTGTAACTTATGAGGTTCACTCCCCTCCGAGAATAGATAATGGAGCAATTAGGAAGGTGCCCAACGACTTAATGTGACGAGATGGTAGTGGGATTGTAGCACGAGCCAAAGTACCAAGACTTGTATGTAGTAGCAATGGCTATAAATCCTGGTGGAAGGCGATCCTCCACCATAATCTACCTTGTTCGATTACCTCCTTTGTCTCTCGGCTTGGTCATCCCTTGACAACCTAGAATAACATTCTTCTCTATAACACCAATTCTATCCTCCTATGTGTAACAATGGTTCGAGATGGCTCAGGGCAAAGGGGTCGGCTCCAACGACGAAGAATACCTTTACCAAGGGCCAAATAAGAGGCCATGGCTTCTGCAGAGGCCTTCAAAGGTAACACCCCCCCAAAAAAATTTGCATCGATCTAGAGCTTATGGAGGCAAAGGTCCATTTAGATAGAATTACGATATCAGATGGGGACAAAGATGCAAAGCTAACTATCTGGATCCCCGACACAGGGTCCTTGTGTTCCTAGGAAACAAAATACTATTATACCATTGATCTTTACTAGTATATCAAGGCCCTATTGTGAAAAGTCATGACAGGAAGGAATACATGCACCAGTGAACCATCTCTGCAACTGGAATACCTCTTGCTGCAAATTAAAATGGTAGACTAGAAAATTTCTCGCCTAGTAAAAATAATAGTGAGATTAAATTTCAATGAACCAAGGGAGGGATATCTTCAGATTTCGACAAACAATGTTCCCTCTCCTCAAAATTAATTTCTTCATGCTTTGTTTTATAATTTTATATTTTATCATAACAACTCTATCCAAATAGCTCAACACTAGTTAACCTTAGTTAGCCTACCAGATTGTTGTAAATAAGCATTTTAGTTTTTTTGTTATCTAGGAGCCTCAGACAAGATATTTTTTGATAGAGACAAGACTTTCAGCCTCAAGCAAGAGTTATTCTACTATTGGTTTAGTTTACCTAATAAAATGAAAGATGTAATTTTACCAATGTTAATATAATAAAATACATTATAACATTCCACAACCACAAAATAATTCCAAAATTAATAAAACTTTTAAATACAAAATCTAAATAAATCAATCAACTCCCTATAATAGAGTCCTTTAGATTAATTTATTATTTAAATAAGCGAGCGCCACATATACAAATACTTATAAAGCAAATTCCATTTTTCAAAAGAAGATTTTAACCTGCAATTGTAAAGTAACCCCTTTTTTATCATACACGTGTAAGTAACAATGTCCTGCAACTTTTAAAAGTGGAGGAAAGTGGTGGGCAGTCAAATTCAGCAACCCTACACCAGGGCATGCATTATTCCATGGAAAAAAGTTTGAAACCAAAGAAGGTGGTGGGGGCACTGGGGCCTTAAATTAACACACCCTAACTTGCTTAACGTACACATTTTATTGATCTTGATTAAACCTGGCACACGTCTTAAACAACCCTACATGAAAGCAGCAATAATGGAAGGAAGATCCACAATTCTCTCACTGTGTCTTGCGAGACGCGTATTGCTTTTCAAAGTACTCAAACAAACTCCCGTCATACAGCGCTCTCATGGCTTCCTTCTCCAGAAATCCTTCCTTGTTCTTAGCCAGGTTGTACAGGAAG
>JZKD02S0733358.1:0-14979 GCA_000966675.3 Picea glauca | reverse complement strand
AAACCCGCAGTTGAGGGATTCATACATGCAGGAAATACAAGTGGTTCTTAAGCGCACATCTGTTGGCCACCCTTGTAACCCCTGTTGGTACCCCTTCGAGTGGTAGTGCATCAGAAAACATCGGTGTACGGATCGGCCTAGATTTCCTGAAGCCCTCTTTAGATAAACCTATCGGCCGCTGGACTGCTATAGTGTCACTGAGAATAACATTCAGGAAGATACTCTCTAGTACCTGGGTAGTCGGGTAGTACGGCTAAGGGTACAGTCTATCCTCCTTAGTTAGTGCCCTGAGATATTGGGCCGAGTACTATTGTTCGACCCTGCATGTATATCAGAGAGCTATAGCACAGGGAAAACCCTTGTATGTAGAACCCTTGAATACCTAACCCTTGGGGAACATAAACAACAACATAAACAAATTAAACCGACGAGATCTATTGACGTGCATCTGTGTTCGCGTTGCTAAGTAAATACTCTCTGGTTCAGAATTTGGGGATTTCAGCACTGCAACATTCTTCAGACCAAAGTATAACCCCGCAACATTTTTCACCATTATTTGAGACCTATTCCATTAGAATCATCTCTTCTCCCTTATCACATTCATCCATATCATTTTTCTGCAAAACATTTTGACCCCGCCCGCTCCCTTTCTAGTTCACCCATCATCATGGCCCATACCCGTAGCCAAGAACTAGAGTCTCGCTTCAACACCTTGCAATCTAGTTTCCTTGAGATGCAACAAGAAGTGAAACAACTCAGTGCTACTATTGCCTCTCGTGATGCCTCCATAAATTCCTCCGTAAATGTAGTTGTGCAGTCCGCAATGGCGGAAGTCAAACACGAACTGACCACCCATATTGAATCTATCTTTGCATCACTCTGCACCAAACTCAAAATACCTACAGATGAATCTTTTCCTGAGGCACATAAAAAGACTGAAGGTGAAACTTCTTCCCATTCCTTTCAACCCCATCACTTTCAAAGGGACATACACCTTCTGTGGGTGGATGTAACCAAATTTGATGGCTCAGACCCCACTGGTTGGGTCACACAAATGGAACATTATTTCTCTCTCTACAACATTACAGATGACCTTGCCAAACACCAATATGGTGTTCTCCATCTAGATCAAGAACGTTGGCAATGGTGGCAATGGAGAAAAACTTCCCGTCAAGGATATATTGCTTGGACCCAATTTGTTGCTAAACTTTATGAACGCTTTGACACTGACACCAACCATTTGGTATGTTTGGAAAAATTGAAGCAATCAGGCACAGTCGAAGACTTCATAGCTGCATTTGAGCGTCTGGATTTTCTAACAGAGGGCATGACTGATGCTTTCTTTCATGAGTGTTTTATCAGTGGCCTCAAGGAGGAGATTAGGGCCCATGTCCTCATGGCTCGACCTACGACTTGGGTGGAGGCTACCAAAAAATATAAAGAAGCACAACAAATTGTTTCCTCTCAAAACCTTAAGCCTTCCTTTATCCCGCGCCCTAAACCAGTAAACCCCACTACTCCCTCCGCCCCATTAAAAATAAAAAAATTGACCAGGGTTGAAATGGGTGAATGCCAACTCAAAGGCCTCTGTTATAATTGTGATGACAAATATTTCCCAGGCCACAAATGTAAAGAACAAAATATCTTTATGGCCATCTCTGAGGATATTCAGGAAGAATATGTTGACACTCCCCCTGTGCCTGAGTCACCAGAAATCTCTGACATAATCCCTCCCTCCGACCCGCCTGAAGTGGAACCAATTATTTCCCTCAATTCTCTCACTGAATTCTCTACCCCCCAAACCCTCAAGTTAATCGGTTACATCAAGCAACGAAAGGTCATCATTTTGGTTGATAGTGGCAGCACCCACAATTTTATTCATCACCGCATTGCCCAAGAAACCCATTGCTACATCCATGCTGTCAACAATTTTGATGCAGGGGCGCGCCACCCAGGGCACCCTCCACTTTCACAGGACCTTCTTCTTCTTGGCCCGCAGAACTCGAAGGTTATTCTATCTCCCTATCGGGAGATCTGCACCCACAAAAATCTATTCTGAGGTCTCTCCTTTTCCACCGGGAGATCCGCTAAATCTCGTTGTCTCGGAAGTTCTTGACTCTAAACCTCCAAATCTTCCTTTCAAATCTTGTGATACCCTATCTGGCGATATAGGTATATCTCCTTCCACATACAATCGTGGGTTAGGATTAACTGTTAACGCCTTTCGCTACTTCGCGATCTCGCAACCTCGCAACCTCACTGGTTGAACCGTCGAGGTTTCACCCTCCTAGTCCATGAGTCCCCAAGATGCACGGTCCCACCTTATATTATGCCACGTGTCCACTAGAATCTCGGCTCCTTGGTGCTTCGTAGCTCGACGTCGACACGAGTCTCGCTTCTCGGCACTTTGCGGCTTGCAAATCCTTTGTGCCACCTATATTCCACTCACGCTCCGCTATGGCCCACACTACTCCAGCTGTCAGGATATCGCTATCTCGCGACCTCGCGATCCCTGTGCTCAAATTCTCGAACCTTTTCTTGCGAGGTCCGGAGACACGATCCCTCACTCAGATCCAACGGTCCGCTTGTATTCCAGAACCAACGATTGTCCTTCTCTCGCCACCTCGCGGCCTCGCGACTTGGGGTACCCAAATTTCAGACTCTCAACCTGTGAGCTCCAAGTTAGCGAGATCCGTCGATATCTCTCCACCTGTCCTCCTTAGATGGACAACTATGATCCTTTCTCTCCTTCGTCGCCTCGCGTCCTCGCGCCTTGCGACTTCACACACCCAATACTTGGGTCTTTACCCTGCGAACTCCCGAGTTCGCGAGATCTTTGATCTCTTGCCACCTGTCCCTTTAGATGGATGACTCTTAGCCTTCTCGCTACTTCACTACTCATGAAGCTAAGGAACTTCCCTTTCGGTCCTCCAATGCCCGATTCTGCGAGATGAGAATATCCTGACACGCGTCCTTTCAGAATGGATGACTCATAATCTCTCACCGCTCCGCTTCCTCGTGACCTCGCGTCTCGCGACCTTTAACGCCAATTTCTTAACCCTTCCTCTTATGAGCTCCTGAGATACGAGGTACCACCAGTCCTCTAATGGTCAGAATCTCACTCCTCACAACCTCATAATCTCCGTGTCCAAATCCTTGAGTCCTCTTTCACGAGGTCCCGAGAGACGATCTCATGAGAAATCCAACGGCTCTGACTGACTTGGATCAACGGCCCTGTCTCTACTGAGCTTCAAACCTTTCGGAATATTCTCGCCATAACCTCCTTGCACCTCTGTAAGATCCGATGATCCTCAAAATTTCACGAAGTCTTTTGAGAAGATTCGACCATCCGTTCTTCCTTATGTAACCTATGAGATGAAAAGGATATCTCTCCCCGAGATTCCTTCACCGCTTCGCCAACTTGCGACGTTTCTTCCCGACTTCAAGTCACACTTATCCATGCTGAATCTTCAGTGACCCAGAGGTCTATCCCTCCTGAGCTTTGCCAAATTACTTCAACCTCGACGAGGTTCTCTGCACGCACTCCTTGTGGCAAGCCTGCGAACACTTCAGCTGTTCGAGCTTCCTCTGACTCTACGTATGCCCGTAGCAGCAGTCCTTCAACACGTCTTCTCAGTGTCATGACTGAGACACTCTTTAGCCTGCACACTCCTTGCACGGATTTCTCAACTCACTTTCACTTCTGAGCGCTTGAGAACAAGAGTTTACCCTCTGAGCCTTCTATCAACGCACTCCTTGCGGATGACTCCAACTGCACTCCTTGCAGGAATCTTTGCTCAAAAGAGAAAACAATTGTAATTCACCTCACTTCCTCTTAGACTTCAATTTCAACACTTGAAGTCATACACACAACAGGATAACAAATGCATAACAGGAAGAAATATTCATAAGCAGAGCATTCAACACACATACACAGAGAATAACACAACAACCATGAATCTGAATCAACTTCTTCTATTAATTCAAGATCTGTACAAGGGTGTTCTTCTACAACTCTCAGCTATTCTCCTATGCTCTAGACTCTTCTTTTTTCCTCTTGAACTAAATTACAATGATACAAATGAGGGTGTCTATATTCGGTTTTCCCTCTTCCTTCGAGAACTATCTAATCTAAGAATTCAATTCTATCTACCTGCAACTACTACTATAAATGCCTCTATCTATCTTAGACGAGAGCATATGGCTCGAGGTCTGATTACATTTTTCCCAAGGCACCAAATTAAATGATCTCATTTATGTTTGTGCATCAACTTCAAGGGAAATTTAAAATTCAAAAACTTGCGCTAGACGTCTTCCAGCTGGCTTTCTGCTTCCACGTTGGCCTTGCTTGTCATGAGGGATGCTCCTGCATCATACTCCCTCACTTGAAAATTTGCATGGGATCCTGTCCATGAGCTCCTGCACGGTATGTCCATGCTTCTGAATCTCTGCTTCAGTCTCCCAGCTGGCATCTTCAACTGGATGACCCTTCCACTTGACCAAATATTCAAAATATTCTTTTCTCCTAGTTTTCTTACCCACTCATTTATTCAGTATCTGCTCCATCTGTGGATTCTCTGCAACTGGCATCTTCTTCTGCCACTGGACCTCTAGTTGATCATCACCTTCTGCTCCTGCTTCATCAGCTTTATATGGATATAAATCCGAAACATTAAATATCAGAGATATTTCGATCCCATCTGGTAACTCAATTTCATAAGCATTCTATCCCATTTTCTTCAAGACCTTGCATGGCCCAATTTTATTCATTTTGAGATTGTTATATGTTCCTCTTGGGAACCTTTCTTTCCTCAAATGTGCTAAAACCAGATCGCCAACTTCAAACTGAAGTTGTCTCCGATGTTGATCTTCTCTGCACTTGTACTGTTGACTTGACTTCAATAGTCGCTCCTTCACCTGGCTGTGAAGTTCCTTCATCGCTTCAGCGAATTCTCCTGCACTAGCACTGCTAGTATCAGTCTGTTTTGAATCCCTCAATTCAGAAACTCCTCTTGGTTTCATTCCATATATAATCTGAAATGGAATTTTTCCTGTGCTCATGTTCACTGAATCATTGTAAGCGAATTCTGCTTGCGGCAATATGCTATCCTAGCTACTATGGTGCTCTGTCACCAAGCTCCTCAACAAATCTCCCAGACTTCTGTTGACCACGTCTATCTACCCATCTGTCTGAGGATGATAAGTAGAACTAAACATCAAATTAGTCCCCATATTCTTCCACAATGTTCTCCAAAAATGCCCTATGAATTTTGTGTCTCTGTCCGAAACTATGCTTTTCGACAATCCATGAAGTCGAACAATCTCCTTGAAAAACAAATTTGTGATGTGAGTCACATCGCTGGTCTTCTGGCATGGAATAAAATGTGTCATCTTAGAAAACCTATCAACTACCACAAAGATCGAATCAACACCTCTTTGTGTCCTCAACAATCCTAATACAAAATCCATACTAATTTCATCCCACGACCTCTCATGTGTGGGTAATGGCTGATAAAATCCTGCATTCTTCTTTCTTCCCTTTGAATGCTGGAAAATCCTGCATCTGTCAACAAATTTCTTGACTTCTGACGGCATCCCTGGACAAAAGTATGACTCACTTATCTTTGCAAATGTCTTATCATGGCCAAAATGTCCTACCAATCCTCCACTGTGCTTTTCCTTTAGCAAGTTCTCCCTCATGGAGCAATTTGGAATACACAGTTGATTGCCTTTGAACAACAATCCATCCTGGATCACATACTCTATCCACTGACTTCCGTCTCTGAGAATTGGATTCTCAGCTGCTTCATAAGCTTCCTTAAAGTCTGAATCATCTGCATACATGTCTTTAACATCATCAAAGCCTAACATCCTGACTTTGAACTCCTGCAATAGCAAACATTTCCTGCTCAAAGCATCAACAACTTTGTTAGGAGTACCAGAAATATGTTTAATTACAAATGTAAAATTCTGCATGTATTCTACCCATTTAACATGCCTCTGATTCAACTTTTCCTGCTGAGTCACAAATTGTAATGCATGGTTATCACTATATAGGACAAATTCCTTTGGAATCAAATAGTGCCTCCATTTCTTCAATGCCTGTATGATGGCATAGAATTCCTTATCATATGTGGAGTATTTCTCTTTTTCCTCATTCAACATCTCTCTGAAATATGCAATCGGTCTGTCTTCCTGACTCAAGACCGCTCCTATGGCAAACCCGCTTGCATCACATTTCACTTGAAATGTCTTCTGAAAATCTGGCAACACCAAAATTGGTTGCTCTGTAATATTCCATTTCAAGAAATTGAAACTCCTCTCAGCCTCTTCAGTCCAATGAAAAGATTTATGTCTTTTCTTCACTGTATCCATCATTGATGCACTAATTCCATTGAAATTTCTAATGAATTTTCGGTAGAAACTAGCCAAACCATGAAAACTTCTCACCTCAAATACGTTCCTCGGTGATGGCCAATTCTTGATTACCTCCACCTTATCTGGATCCATCCTCAACTCATTTTCATATATGACAAACCCAAAATAAATGAGTTATGTCTTCATGAATGAGGACTTCTTCATATTTATCAGCAGCTTCTCTTGCTGTAATCTCTTCATCACAATAGCCAAATGCTTCAAATGTTCAGCCTTTGTCTTGCTGAAAACCAATATGTCATCCAGATATACGATGACAAATTTCCCAATGAAATCCTTCAGGACTTCATTCATCAACCTCATAAAAGTACTTGGTGCATTCGTCAAGCCAAACGACATGACAAGCCATTCATACAAACCTTCGTTTGTCTTGAATGCTATTTTCCATTCGTCCTTCTCTCATACAAATCTGATGATATCCACTCTTCAAATCTATCTTTGAAAAAAAGAATTCCCCACTTAAGCAATCCATCAAATCATCCATCCTTGGTAATGGGAATCTATATCTGGTAGTTATCTTGTTTATCGCCCTTGAATCAGTGCACATCCTCCAGCCCCCGTCTTTCTTCAGACTGAGTATTGTTGGAACAACACACAGACTCAAACTTTCCCTGACCAAACCTTTGTCCAACAACTCCTGGACCTGTCTTTTAACTTCTTCATTCTCCTACGACGTCAATCTGTACGCGGCTTTATTTGGCAGACTAGCTCCTGGTATGAGATCAATATGATGACTCACACTCCTCATCGGTGGCAATGAATGAGGTAATTCATCTACCACAATATCAACAAACTCTTCCAGTAGTTCTTGAACTTCTTTTGACAAATCATCCACTCTTGTGCTAGTCAAAACAATCCTCGGTTTTCTGACCACAAAGAATTGTGGATCCTCCTTCTTCTTAACTTCTGTAAGAATCTCCTTCCCACTCATGAGAAGTACTATGTTGCTTACTTCTGGTTTCACTTCTTTATCTTCAATTGGACACAACATGTGAGTCCTCCCATTCTTCTTCAGGGTATAGGTATTCATCCTCCCATCATGAATTACATTTCTATCATATTGCCATGGTCTACCCAACAATAAATGATAGACATCCATAGGAATAACATCACATAAAATTTTATCATTATATCCTCCTATCTTGATATCAACTAAACATTGTTTAGTGACATTTACCTGATGTCCCTTTTGCAGCCATGAAACTTTGTATGGACTTGGATGATCAATTGTCTCCAGCTCCAACTTTTCTACCATCTCGGTTGAAACGAGATTATTGGTGCTTCCACTGTCCACAATGACCTTGCACACTCTATCCTTGGTCTTGCAAGCAGTCCTAAAAAGACTGTACCTCTGTGCTGAGTTCTCCATCTCCTTCTCTGGTGTCAAAATAAACTTTCACATCACTAGCGATCTTCCGCCTTCAGTGTATTCTGCCTCAACATCTCGCCTCTGTGCCTCGACGATGTGAGTTTCTCCAGTTTCTTTCTTTTTCTCTGGACACTCGAATGACTTGTGTCCATTCTTTCCACACGTGAATCATGTAATTACTCCACCTCTTCCTCTTCCTCTACCTCTGGTACGAGGAAACCTATTATTATCAGCATATCCTCCTCTTTGTTCAGTATGTTGTTCTCTTTGCTCAGCATATCGCCCTTTCTGCGAACTTCCACCTCTCTCTGCCTGATTCTGAGGTTTCTTCCAGTCATCCTTGGGCTTCTGGTATTTATCTTGGGCAACCGATTTTCCTTTGGGCTGACTCCTGCCTCTGCCCCTCTGGCTTTGTTTACGGCTCATCTTCTCCTCATCTTTTAGAGCCAATTGGTAAGCATCCTCCACCGTTCGGATGGTCGCCAAATTTAGTTCATCCTGAATTTCATACCTCAGGCCATTCATGTATCTGGCCACCTTCTCATCATTGCTTTCACGATGACCTGCTCTGATATTCAACCTATAAAATTCCTCAGTATACTCCTTCACTGTCATCAGCTTCTGTCTCAGGCTCTGCATCCTCCTAAACAGAGAAATTTGAAAATCCCTGGGAATGAATTTTGGCTTCATCTTTGCAATCATCCTGTCCCAGCTCTTAATCTTCTGCTTGCCTGGGCAACGCCTGTCATCTTGCAATTCATCCCACCACAATGTTGCATGTCCTTTTAATCTCGTGACAGCATGTCTGACCTTCTTGTTGTCTTCAATATCTTCATAATCGAAGTAAGTATCAAGAGCTCTAATCCAATCTAGCAGCTCTTCTGCATCCAGACTCCCTTCATAAGCTGGAATGCCCATTTTTGTCTTTGAACTCATTCGAGCGATAGCCTTAATTAACCTCTCATTGGCTGCATCTTCTGCTCGGATTTCCTCTCCTTCACGTCCAGCATAACCTTCATCCTCGGATTCACTGATGTCTCCTACATCAGTGTTTCGTCTTCACGATGTCTCCATGTCTTCCATTCTGGCACGAAGATTTCATATCTCTCTCTCCATGTTTGGATTCTTCCCTTGCCTACCTCTATCTCTGGACATTTCCCTTTCTCTGGACAATTCCCTTTCCTCCTCTGGATTGGGTGATTGTCTACCTCTTCTCCTTGGCGGCATGGTGTATTCTCCTTTTCCTCTGCTACATAAAGCAAATGAAATTTTCTATGCTCTCATACCACTTGACATGTGTATCAGAGTTCTCTTTATCTCCTGCCTATCCTGCCTGAAATATACAGACAAGAATTATGCTCTGATACCACTTGACGTAGGGGCACGCCACCAAGGGCACCCTCCGCTCTCACAGAACCTTCTTCTTCTCAACCCGAATAACTCGAAGGTTCTTCTATCTCCCTATCGAGAGATCTGCACCCACGAAAATCTGTTCTGAGGTCTCCCCTTTTCCACTGGGAGATCCGCTAAATCTCGTTGTCTCGTGACTTCGTGACTCTAAACCTCCAACTCTTCCTTTCAAATCTTGCGATACCCTATCTGGCGTTATGGGTATAGCTCCTTCCACATACAATCGTGGGTTAGTCTTAACTGTTAGCGCCTTTCGCTACTTCGAGATCTCGCAACCTCGTGACCTCACCGGTTGAATCATCGAGGTTTCACCCTCCTAGTCCGCGAGTCCCCGAGATGTGCGGTCCCACCTTATATTTTTCCACATGTCCACTAGAATCTCAGCTCCTCGATGCTTCATGGCTCAGCGTCCACATGAGTCTCGCTTCTCGGCACTTCGCGGCTCACGAATCCTTTGTGCCACCTGTATTCCACTCACACTCCGCTATGGCCCACACTACTCCAGCTGTCAGGATATCGCTATCTTGCGACCTCGCGATCCCCATGCTCAAATTCTTGAACCTTTTCTTGCGAGGTCCCAAGACACGATCCCTCGCTCAGATCCAACGGTCTGCCTGTATTCCGGATCGAACGCTTGTCCTTCTCTTGCCACCTCGCGGCCTCGCGACTTGGAGTACCCAAATGTCAGACTCTCAACCTGTGAGCTCCGAGTTAGCGATATTCGTCGATCTCTCGCCATCTGTCCTCCTTAGATGGAAGGCTACGATCCTTTCGCTCCTTTGTCGCCTCGCATCCTCGTGCCTCACGACTTCACACACCCAATACTTTGCTCTTTATCCTACGAACTCCCGATTTCACGAGATCTATGATCTCTTGCCACTTGTCCCTTCAGATGGACGACTCTCAACCTTCTCGCTACTTCGCTACTCGCGAAGATAAGGAACTTCCCTTTCGGTCCTCCAATGCCTGAGTCTCCGAGATGAGAATCTCCTGACACGCGTCCTTTCAGAATGGATGGCTCACAATCTCTCGCCGCTCTATTGCCTCGTGACCTCGCATCTCGCGACCTTTAACGCCAATTTATTAACCACCCGTCCTCTAATGGTCAGAATCTCGCTCCTCACAACCTCGTAAATCCGTGTCCAAATCCTTGAGTCCTCTTTCATGAGGTCCCGAGAGACGATCTCGTGAGAAATCCAATGGCTCTGACTAACTTGGATCAACGACCCTGTCTCTCCTAAGATTCAAACCTTTCAGAATCTTCTCGCCGTAACTTCCTTGCACCTCTGCAAGATCCGACGATCCTCAGAATTTCATGAAATCTTTTGAGAAGATTTCGACCGTCTGTTCTTCCTTATGTAACCTACGAGATGAAAAGGATATCTCTCCACGAGATTCCTTCGCCACTTCGCCATCCTGTGATGTTTCTCCCCGACTTCAAGTCACACTTATCTACGCTGAATATTCAGGGACCCAGAGGTCTATCCCTCCTGAGCTTTGCCAAATTACTTCAACCTCAATGAGGTTCTCTGCACGCACTCCTTGTGGCAAGCCTACGAACACTTTAGCTATTCGAGCTTCCTCTGACTCTGCGTATGCCCATAGCAGCAGTCCTTCAACACGTCTTCTCAGTGTCATGACTGAGACTCTCTTTAGCCTGCGCACTCCTTGCACAATTTTTGCAACTCACTTTCACTTCTGAGCGCTTGAGAACAAGAGTTTACCCTTTGAGCCTTCTGTCAATGCACTCCTTGCAGATGACTCCAACTGCACTCCTTGCAGGAATCTTTGCTCAAAAGAGAAAACAATTGTAACTCACCTCACTTCCTCTCAGACTTCAATTTCAACACCTGAAGTCATACACACAGCAGGATAACAAATGCATAACATGAAGAAATATTCATAAGGAGAGCATTCAACACACATACACAGAGAATAACACAACAACCATGAATCTGAATCAACTTCTTCTATTAATTGAAGATCTGTACATGGGTGTTCTTCTACAACTCTCAGCTATTCTCCTATGCTCTAGACTCTTCTTTTTTCCTGTTGAACTAACTTACAATGATACAAATGAGGGTGTCTATATTCGGTTTTCCCTCTTTCTTCGAGAACTATCTAATCTAAGAATTCAATTCTATCTACCTGCAACTACTACTATAAATGCCTCTGTCTATATCAGACGAGAGCGTATGGCTCAAGGTCTGATTACATTTTTCCCAAGGCGCCAAATTAAATGATCTCATTTATGTTTGCGCATCAACTTCAAGGGAAATTTAAAATTCAAAAACTTGCGCTGGATGTCTTCTAGCTGGCTTNAACCTCCAACTCTTCCTTTCAAATCTTGCGATACCCTATCTGGAGTTATGGGTATAGCTCCTTCCACATACAATCGTGGGTTAGTCTTAACTGTTAGCGCCTTTCGCTACTTCGCGATCTCGCAACCTCGCGACCTCACTGGTTGAATCGTCGAGGTTTCACCCTCCTAGTCCGTGAGTCCCCGAGATGTGTGGTCCCACCTTATATTCTGCCACGTGTCCACTAGAATCTTGGCTCCTCGACGCTTCGTGGCTCAGCGTCCACATGAGTCTCGCTTCTCGGCACTTCGCGGCTCGCGAATCCTTTGTGCCACCTGTATTCCACTCACACTCCGCTATGGCCCACACTACTCCAGCTGTCAGGATATCTCTATCTTGCGACCTCGCGATCCCCATGCTCAAATTCTTGAACCTTTTCTTGCGAGGTCCCAAGACACGATCCCTCGCTCAGATCCAACGGTCCACCTGTATTCCGGATCGAACGCTTGTCCTTCTCTCGCCACCTCGCGGCCTCGTGACTTGGAGTACCCAAATGTCAGACTCTCAACCTGTGAGCTCCGAGTTAGCGATATTCGTCGATCTCTCACCATCTGTCCTCCTTAGATGGAAGGCTACGATCCTTTCGCTCCTTTGTCGCCTCGCGTTCTCGTGCCTCACGACTTCACACGCCCAATACTTGGGTCTTTATCCTGCGAACTCCCGATTTTGCGAGATCTCTGATCTCTTGCCACTTGTCCCTTCAGATGGACGACTCTCAACCTTCTCGCTACTTCGCTACTCGCGAAGCTAAGGAACTTCCCTTTCGGTCCTCCAATGCCCGAGTCTCCGAGATGAGAATCTCCTAACACGCATCCTTTCAGAATGGATGGATCACAATCTCTCGCCGCTCTACTGCCTCGTGACCTTGCATCTCGTGACCTTTAACGCCAATTTATTAACCACCTGTCCTCCAATGGTTAGAATCTCGCTCCTCACAACCTCGTAATCTCCGTGTCCAAATCCTTGAGTCCTCTTTCACGAGGTCCCGAGAGACGATCTCGTGAGCAATCCAATGGATCTGACTAACTTGGATCAACGACCCTGTCTCTCCTGAGATTCAAACCTTTCAGAATCTTCTCGCTGTAACCTCCTTGCACCTCTGCAAGATCCGATGATCCTCAGAATTTCATGAAATATTTTGAGAAGATTTCGACCGTCTGTTCTTCCTTATGTAACCTACGAGATGAAAAGGATATCTCTCCACGAGATTCCTTCACCACTTCGCCAACCTGTGACTTTTATCCCCGACTTCAAGTCACACTTATCTACGTTGAATATTCAGGGACCCAGAGGTCTATCCCTCCTGAGCTTTGCCAAATTACTTCAACCTCAACGAGGTTCTCTGCACGCACTCCTTGTGGCAATCCTATGAACACTTTAGCTATTCGAGCTTCCTCTGACTCTGCATATGCCCATAGCAGCAGTCCTTCAACATGTCTGCTCAGTGTCATGACTGAGACTCTCTTTAGCCTGCGCACTCCTTGCACAGTTTTTGCAACTCACTTTCACTTCTGAGCGCTTGAGAACAAGAGTTTACCCTCTGAGCCTTCTGTCAATGCACTCCTTGCAGATGACTCCAACTGCACTCCTTGCAGGAATCTTTGCTCAAAAGAGAAAACAATTGTAACTCACCTCACTTCCTCTCAGACTTCAATTTCAACACCTGAAGTCATACACACAGCAGGATAACAAATGCATAACATGAAGAAATATTCATAAGGAGAGCATTCAACACACATACACAGAGAATAACACAACAACCATGAATCTGAATCAACTTCTTCTATTAATTGAAGATCTGTACATGGGTGTTCTTCTACAACTCTCAGCTATTCTCCTATGCTCTAGACTCTTCTTTTTTCCTGTTGAACTAACTTACAATGATACAAATGAGGGTGTCTATATTCGGTTTTCCCTCTTTCTTCGAGAACTATCTAATCTAAGAATTCAATTCTATCTACCTGCAACTACTACTATAAATGCCTCTGTCTATATCAGACGAGAGCGTATGGCTCAAGGTCTGATTACATTTTTCCCAAGGCGCCAAATTAAATGATCTCATTTATGTTTGCGCATCAACTTCAAGGGAAATTTAAAATTCAAAAACTTGCGCTGGATGTCTTCTAGCTGGCTTGTTGCTTCCACGTTGGCCTTTCTTGTTGTGAGGGATGCTCCTACATCAAATTTCCAAATAATGATTGCCAATGGTGGTTCTATGAAATGTGGCGGGCGCTGTGAAAATGTGTGTCTCCAAATAGGTGACTACCACCTCAAATCACATATGTTTTCTATTGACATGGGTGGTTGCGACATTGTGTTGGGTGCAGACTGGCTAAGGACTTTGGGTCCCATTCTCATGGATTTTCAGAACTTAACCATGAAATTCGACTAAGGAATCCACCAATATAAATTTCAAAGCATCACTGCTAGTTCACCTGAGATCATCAGTTCTCATCGCATGGAAAAACTGCTCAAAAAAGGTCATTCTGATGTCATTGCCCAACTCCACACCATACAAGCCACAAACACACCACCAGTGCCCCAAGACCTCCAAGCCCTCTTTTCTAAACATCAACCAATAGTTTCCACTCCCCAAGGACTCCCCCCTTCCCACGGTGTCCATGATCATTCCATTCCCCTTGTCCCAGGAAGCCTTCCCCCCAATATACGTCCATATCGCCAACCCTTTGCACAAAAAAATGAAATTGAAAAAATGGTCCAGGAACTCCATACTATCGGAGTCATCCTTCCTAGTACGAGCCCTTACTCCTCTGCAGTCATCATGGTACTGAAGAAAGAAGGTTCTTGGAGAATGTGTCCTGACTTCCGTTCTCTCAACAAACTAACCATCAAAGACAAATTTCCCATTCTTGTCATTGATGACCTTCTGGATGAATTGAGTGGCCGCCAATTCTTTACCAAACTTGATCTTCGCTCAGGCTATCACCAGATATGCATGAAAGAGGCCGACATTCCCAAAATGGCCTTTCGCACTCATGAGGGCCACTATGAGTTTTTGGTCATGCACTTTGGCTTGTGTAACGCCCCCTCCACCTTCCAGAGCCTCATGAACCATGTCTTCCACCCTTTTCTCCATCATTATGTCTTAGTTTTCTTTAATGATATCCTCATATATAGCAAAACCTGGACAGACCATCTTAATCATGTGGATCAAGTTCTCCGCATACTCTCTCAGCACCAGCTTTTCCTGAAACAGTCCAAATGTGCTTTTGGTGCCTCTGAAGTAGAATACTTGGGTCATCTGGTGGGAAAGGATGGCATCAGGGTGGACCCGAGAAAGATTGAAGCTATGAAAGACTGGCCGCACCCAAAGACTCTCAAAATCTTGCATGGATTTTTGGGCCTCACAGGGTATTATCGCAAGTTCGTTAAGAACTATGGAAA
>JZKD02S0733324.1:0-10347 GCA_000966675.3 Picea glauca | reverse complement strand
GACGCGTTGGTAAGTTGGCCTTTGTTAAAGCCTTCCATGGTGGAGAGAGGTCCGGGGTTCAAACCCCACGGACCCACAAAATTTTTAATAAACCAACCAAATGACCTATAGCCAATAAATGGGTGCCACGTGGCACCATACCATTGCCCAATAAATGCCACGTGTCAAAACAACATTCGGTCAACTGCCAGCGAATCACAAACTGCCACGTCATCATGTGCCAACTCAGCTCTGCCATGTCATCGTACCATCATGCCACGTCAGCATCCGTACGGACTGCCCAGTCTGCATTAATTTTTTTTCCCTATTTGGCTTGTCAAACAGATCACGATATCTTCTCCATACAGACTCCGTTTGAGAAAGTAAATATACCGTCGGAATCAAGAAGACGAGACAGACGCAATGGTACCGTTTTCTTCGCATTCCGAACACTTTGAAATTTGAGCTAAAATTTGACCCTTGGTCCAGATTTTGATCATTTGTAGCAAATGATCTGCGTGGATCTGTAACCATTTTTGGGTGCCTTTTATTTAGGGTTTTTCCTACTATAAATCCTATAAAGAAGGCGTGTTGTAATACCGTAGAAGATAATCTTTAGATGATGAATGGCTAATCACCAATAATCTGTAATTGTAGAGGTTGTTGGTCATGTAGTTGTAAGTCGAATTGGCTACATGGTTGTTCTTGTGTAAAGTAAGAGGTTATGATGTCGATTGTGTCTTAGGTGTGGACCAAGGTTAGACATGTAACCTTTTATTCTGAATGAATAATACAACAAGAGAGAAGAACACTCAAGGAATGTTGGTTTTCTTGGTTTGGGTTTCTAGGGTAAAATCTTCGTGTATTGTGTGTTTTCTTTGTCATTTAATTTCTTGATTAAATCTTTCTTCCTCTCTTCTTCTAGGTTTAGCATGGAAGTGTTCCTCATTTCCTAACATGTGGTATCAGATCTTGGTTTAACAACCTTGGATTTGATCTAAACCCTAGGTTCAGTAAGAGTATTAAGTTAGAAATATTTAAAGATTGTGTTAAAGAATGGTGAGCAGCTCGAGAATAGAGATCGAAAAATTCAATGGCTAAAATTTTGAGCTTTAGAAGCTTAAAATCGAATATCTCTGTGTAGATCGAGAACAATGGACATCAATCTTTCCAGGTACCATGCCGACAGGTATGTCGATGAAAGAATAGGAGAAACTTGAGAGAAGAGCAAGGAGCATGATTCAACTTTGTCTTGTAGATTCGGTACTGCTGAATGTCTCAGGTCAAGATTCGACAAAGAAACTATGGGACACGTTGGGGAGATTGTACTAGCCGAAATCCATGGTAAATAAGTTGTTTCTCAGAAATAAATTGTATCTCTTGAGGATGAGTGATGGCAGTTCGGTGTCTGAGCATTTAATTGCATTCAATACCATTATAAGATAGTTATCTTATGTAGATATTAAAATCACTAAGGAGGAGAAATCTATAAGCCTATTATGTTCTTTGCTAGAATCCTGGGATAGCTTAGTCATGGCTATAGGGAGTAATGCAACCACACTACCAGTAGAAGACATGGTTTCACCTCTACTGTCAAAACAAAGGAGAAGGAAGAACATGGAAGGATCGACCAAATATGCTTTAGTGGTGAGAGGTCGACTGATTGACAGAGATAGAGGCAAATTATTTGGTATAAAGTCTAAGTCAAAGGGTAGATCTAGATCCCATGTTTAGTCAATGAGTAGATTCTGGAAATGCAGTAAAGTTGGGAATTACAAAATGGATTGCAAGTCGAAGGAAATGGAAGTTAGTACGAGATCTGATGAGAAGCAATCGATTGAGAGAAAGATGACTCCATATAAGGGAGGCGATGTGTACTTGGTGTCGAGCAGTACACAGTAGGATCAATATGTTTGGTTGATCGACTCAGGAGAATCCTATCATATGACACCACATAGAGAATGGTTCTACAAATATGAACGATATGAAGGCAAATATGTGTTCTTGGGGGACGACTCGACAACCAACATTTTCGGACGAGAAAGAGTTTGATTGATACTGTAGGATGGGAGGAGTAGAACTCTTCCAGGTGTGCTACACATTCTGATTTTGGTAAGAAACCTTGTATCTATAAGAAAGATGAGTGATGCAGGGGTGCACACTATATTTCAAAATGATTTTTGCAAAATGGTTAGAGGTGCGATGGTCTTAATGAAAGGATTTCAGATGGAACCCTATACAAGTTACTAGGGAGTGTCGACTGGACTGGATGCAACAACATCATTGTCCCTAAAGTCGACTTGACTTCGACTCAACTCGAACCGGGTTGATTCGATTCAAACTAACTCGACAAGTCATCGTAAAGTTGACTAGACCATGCTATGGCATGAGAGGATGGGACACATAGGAGAAAAAGGACTTCTAGCTATGCGTAACAAAGGTATGGTCGAAGAATTTCCTACATGTAATTTAGAAGTCGATTTTTGTGAACATTGTATATATGGAAAACAAAGTTGGGTGAGGTTCCCATCTGGAGCGACAAGGGAAAATGGAATTTTAGAGTTGGTTCATAGTGATGTGTTTGGCCTTGTTTCAGTGCCTTAACTTGGTGGATCCCTGTATTATGTCTGCTTCATAAATGATTTTTCTAGGAAGACATGGATTTATTTCCTGAGGAAGAAATCAAAGGTTTTCGAGAAATTCAAAGAGTTTAAATCTTGATTCAGATTTTATGAGCAGAACGAAATGAATACATATTATTATCAAAATATGTTTAACACATCATAACAAAGATATAGTAAAATTGGTTTCTATTCAATAAGGAAATAAGCTGAAACTATAAAGTGCAGCAGAAAACAAACTTGTTGGAATGGTGGCGTCTTATCTCTGAGAAGAGATGTGACGGTTGTGCTCATTCGCAATAAGATGAGTATAATGAGGCTTTGGAGGTCTGTTTACAATAAACATGAATGCCAAAACCGTATACATCCAAAAATCTAACCCTAGGATATGAAGCGCCAAAAGTCACGTGGGTCCATTGGGGTAAGTTAGTACATCAACTTCCCGGGGTCGTAACTTTTTCACACAATCTTCGTTTTAGGCGCATGATAGCCCGTTGGAAAGGTCTATTTGAGGACTGCACATGTTGTCATCGAACTCTATTTTTTTCTATTATTTGATTGCGGTGAGCCCTAAAAACGATTTTTAGGGACTGAAACTGACCACAGAAGTCAGGGACCTGAAAACTAGGAAAAAACTACCAAAATGAACCAGTTGGAATAGGTGGGAGGCCACCGACATCCATCTGGATCAAATATCTTGTAGAAAACTAAACATATAAGAATATTAAGGTGTTAAGGACTAACAACATTGGTGAATTCTGTGGAAAGTAATTTTATTAGTTCTGCAAATAGTGTGGCATAGCACACCAAAATACCACACCATATACCCCACAAAAAAATGGAGTTGCTAAGAGAATTAAAAAAACATTGATGGACAAGGTAAGGAGCATTATCAGTGGTGTTGGGTTTGCACAAGAATTCTGAGTAGAGGTAGTCGACACTGGAAAATATCTGGTGAATATGTCTCCTTCGTTGGTGTTAGTCACCACGACTCCACATGAGGTATGGTTCGGTAAGAAGCCTTCGGTTTCACATCTCAAAGTATTTGGTTGTCATGCATTTGTGCATCTTCCTAAGGAAAAGAGGAGCAAGCTAAATGAGAAGACAACCAAGTGTATTTTCAATGGATAAAAAGAAGGAATGAAAGGATATAAGCTCTGGGATCCTGCATCAAAGAAAATAGTGTACAATCGAGATGTGGTCTTCAGAGAAGTCAAAAGTAAGTATGAGCTTGAAGAAAATGTTCAAACCGAGAATAATCCAAAGACGATGCGGTTTGAATTGAAGATTCGAAGAAAATGATTTAGATGAGTCGACTGAATCAAAAGAAGAGGTGGAACAACCAACCCTGGTTATAAGGAGGTTAGAATGAATAAGAAAACCAGTCGAAAGGTATCGTTCACCCGAATTCCATTATGCATTCATGTTAACCGCCACTAAATATGAGCCCAAGTCGGTCGGGGAGGCAGTTGATGCACTAGATGGAAAACTCTAGAAGGACGCCATGGTTGAAGAGATGGAATCCTTGCACAAGAAAGAGACATGGGACTTAGTCAAATTACCTATTTGAAGAAAGCCTGCCAGTAGCAAATGGGTATTCAATAAGAAGATGAACATAGCAAGTCAAGTCAAGAAATTCAAAGCTCGACTAGTAGCAAAAGGATATTCCCAAGTTGAAGGAGTTGATTTTGGTGAGATTTTTCCCCTGTTGCAAAATTAACTTCCATTAGAGTACTAATGTCTTTGGCTACAACATTTGATCTAGAAATAGAATAGATTGATGTGAAGACAACGTTCCTACATGGGGACCTGGAAGAAGAAATCTACATGAAACAGTCTTAAGGATTTGTAGTAAAGGGCAAGAAAAATTTGATGTGCAAACTAAAAAGATCCATTTATGGTCTAAAGAAATCACCAAGGATGTGGTACCAAAAGTTTGACACATACATTCTTAGTTTCGGGTTTGCGAGAAGCAAAGATGATCACTGCACATACTCCAAAGAATAAGGTGGGCATTTCATATATGTAGCATTGTATGTCGACGACATGTTGCTCATTGGAAACAACATGTACACAATAAAGGGGGTGAAGAAGCAATTATCCTCCAAGTTTGACATGAAGGATCTTGGTGCAGTGAAATTCATTTTGGGAATGGAGATTAAGAGAGATCGAGCATCTAGAAAGCTCTGGTTGAACTAGACAAAGTATATTGAAACAATTTTGAAATGTTTCAACATGAAGGATTGCAAATCTATGAAGGTGCCAATTCCTAAGGGAGCAAGGCTAACTACTGAACAATGTCCAAGGACACAAGAGGAAATAAAGGACATGGCATGTGTTACCTATAAAAGTGTTGTCGGTAGTCTAATGTATGCGATGTTCTACACTTGACCATGTAGTGGGAGTGTTGAGCAGATACAAGTCGACACCTCAGAAGGAGCACTGGACTATTGTTAAGAGAGTCTTCAGGTATTTGTGTGGAACAAAAGATTATGCTATATGATACCAAGCAAAACATGGAGGTGAAGTGAATTAAATGTTGTAATACCCCTGTTTCCCCCAGCCTGTAATTAATCATTAATTATGATCACCATGCTTTGGCATGTGTTATAGAAATATTTGCCTCACCATTTCTATCTTGCACAGAGGGCCTTTTTCCATTTCGCTATGCAGACTTGTCATCCCTTTTTGATGAATCCAGAGCCAAAGAATACATTTTCCCACATATACACTCCCTATCAGCTATGCAAGATGTGTATACGCTAGCTTCTCCACTAAATCTCGCGTACATCGAGATTTGTACCAAAAAATACAAAAATGAAGTCAGGTTCCCATGTCACGACAAGAGATCTCTGATCCTTGGCCTTCCATATTCTGGAAATGTTCAGACTCGACCCTTCAGTTGCATTCTGAAGGCTATAAAAGCACAATTCCAAGATATGAAAAAGAGGAGAAAGCTTTCAACTTTGAGAGCAAAGTTACTCTGGAGAAATTACTTCATATTGAGTCTGCATCCCTTTGTCTCTCAAGTCTGAACACAGTGTTCAACCTCCAAGCTCTTTCCCTATTGTTGAGAGAACCTCATTGACTCTCTCTTATGAGCTTGCCTTTGGTGGAGGATTGAAGTGGTGGAGGCCTAGTTGGAAGGAACTTGGNAGAGAAGCGAGTTTAACAAGCCCACATGGGGCATGCAATTAAGATATGTTGAAGGAAAAGGAGGAGTGCGTGAGGCTCTCCAGCTGAGAAGAAGAACTAGAAGCTTGATAAGTTGTTCCGGTTACTGGAGAGAAAAAGAGAAGGGATCTCTGAGAATTTGCAGAAAACATGACCAGAGCAGAAGATCACGAGCTTGATGCTGATGGAGTATATGATAAACTTCGCAAAGGCTGTGATAAAGAGAGAGTCTCCGAGGAATTGTAGGAGTTGATGTGACAGAGAGAGAGAGTCTATGAGAAAACTACAAAAGTTCCCTAGTGATATCATCGATTGACACGGGGGTGGCCAAAGTGCTAAGAATGAATGCCTCTGAGCCTATGGTTGGGTGGAAAGGAAAACACCCATAGTCAATTGATTGATGATCGATGATAATATATAAGTATTTCATTTACTCTATGCACTTGGATTGAAATGCATGATTTGAATGTCTGTAACTGTGATTAATTATGCTTCGTATGAAATTAATGGTTATAATGATTAACTGCTCTTCTTTAATCTATTGCATTTGTATGGGTGTAAGATGAGAGTTTTGGCCTACAATGGTTCGAACTTGTTTTAGAACTCATGTTCTGTGAATTGGAGGGCGTTCCTTTCAAACCAGTTGTCCAAGTGACCACGACCTTAATCCATAATCTTGGATAAGAGTTAAAGGGTGTTGCCTCTGGAGGTTGATAAATTTCTATAGGACTAGGTCCATGGAACCCTTCACTACACTAAAAAAAAGATCCAAGTTGTTTGGGACTCCAGGGCGAATGAACACTGCATGTCCAAATGCATTGAAGGCGACCCGTAGGACCGGTAACTTGATGAATGAATGGTGGCTGGAGGTTAGTTACCCGTAATTGTGGGAGTTGTCCCCTTCATAAACCCCAATCATATTCTTGGTTGTGAAATAATGTGAGCCATCGATCTGAGGGTATTCAGGATCTCCCCTGACAGTTGGATCTACGACGTGGTCAGTCCGACGTTGACTACTTTAGGAGAACAAAGGCATTATAACACCAAAACCTCTGAATGTTGGAGTTGTGAAGTAATGTGGGTCGTCAATCTTCATATCCTCTGGGATCCCTCTCAACCTTCTAATCGTGGAGACGCACGTATCACATAGAGAGCACGTGGGGGTCTACATTTCGAACAACAGTGATGCCATGTGTGGTGGCTTTGTGGTAGAGCAAAGAGATGTCAATGACCTGAGGCATGTGCCACGTATCCTACCAACGAGTTTTGGGTTGACAAGTGTCCCTCTAGGAGTGGCTTAATACTGAGACCAAGGGACCCTTGAGCTAGAGTTGTGACCCATTGATCTGGGGACTCCACTGAGAACCCCTCCCAACCGTTTGATCGACTAGTGGAAGGATTCATGTGTAGCACTTCAGCGAAGTCCTACTCCGGGATAAAAGGAGTATTAAGTGGGTAGAACCACCAAATTCCGAACACACAAAGTAATGCGAGCTGTTGATTTGAGGGCAATCGGGATCTTCCCTGACCATTGGATCTATGCCATGGTTAGTCTTGCGTTGACCACTTCGGGTGAAAAGGAGTGTTAAATGAAAGGAACCCCCAAACGCCAATTTTGTGAAGTGACACAAATCGTAGATCTAGGGATGCTCTAGTATCTCCCATGACTGTTAGATCTAGACTGCGGTCAGCCTGACGTTGACCACTTTGGGAGCAAGGAGGGAGTTACACAATGGATTCCCCGAACACCAAAGTTACGAAGCAATGGAGGCCATAGATCTATGGATCTACGTGGACACATCTTGACCATGAGATCTAAGGGGCATTGGAGGGATTTTAGTCTGGAGTGACATGGCATGTTGATGTCACCCAAGGTGATGTGGAGCCACGTTCGATGTGCCATGTGTCACCTTGATTTGTTCTTTTCATAGACCATATGTGCCCATTAGAACGTGACACATGTCACCCATTAATGGGGCCATGTTTCATCATTTCCTTACTGCATGTCATCCCCCTGACACATACTCGCTTGGCATAATAGTGGGAAGAGTACTCGGGACCCACTTGTCCTTGCCTCTGCATTTAATGCACCATTGCATGTAAGGGTGGACCCTTTGGGATTCTGGGAATTTGGAACTCCGAGGGTTTGGGTGTAGTGTCTTAGATAAGCTCAAAGGGCCAAAGGTCAGAGCCACATGGAAAGAATTCATGATCCTCTAGGAGTTTTGGATTTTAGAACTCCGAAGGATATGCACGTAGAAAGAAAAAGAGTCATTCAACGCCGAAGTGTCGAACGTTGAATTCCTGTAACCTTGTACGTTAAACGAGGATGAAGTCTCATCGATGGATTTAACGATGGATGGATTTCCACGATAGATGTAGGAGTGATAGGAAGCTCCAGGACTTCAGGGGAACCTTGGGATAGTACGAATGAGACGAGACCACATGGCCTTTAACCAATGATGCTTGCAGAACTTTGGAAGGGAATAACTCCCAATACAGAGCTCGGATTTGAGCATGGTAATGGTGGTTGGAAAGCTCTTAATGAGAAGAAAGTGATGGAGATCTTGAGAAGAGGATTTGAGATGATCAAGGAAAGTGAAATTTTGATTCCCCATCCCTAAAATGGGTACTTAAGGGTCGAGTGTGTTACAAAGTGGTATCAGAGCGGGCAACAACACTTGGCCTGCTTGGGCTCACGAAAGAGTCAAGTGATTATATTTTTTCCTTAGAAAACTTTAAGGGAGAGGGCACTCTGCCCTATCCTATCTATTAGAGCATGATTCAAACACATACTTGGATGGGTCGGGGAACGGTCATAAGACTAGTTTACCAAGGCTAAGATGAGTCTGTCAAGAGCATTACTGTTGTACAAAAATTATCTGCATAAGTTCCTTGAGGAGAAGGGTGCAGATTGAAATTGAGTTGGGATTTTACCCATCAATATTGAATCATGCTAGACTATGGAAGAAGAAGCCTATCATTTCTTTCAGGAAATGATAGCCAGTCCTACGATAGTGGGACTATGCCGAGGGGTATAATCCTTGGTGCACAAAGATGTGCTGAAATGCATATCGCAAAGATAGAGCATGCACATGACCTACATATATACTTATTATAGTTTGTCATTGAGTGAAAAATATGGTGATGTCATAGATCATATAGTTAGTGATGATATGACTATGCCAACATAAGTAAAATGTTGATGATGTGGAGTACATAGTGCCTTATGAGGATAAGGTGGGAGGATTAATGAAATGTTGATCCTGGATGTGGTAAAGGAAGTGTTGGGACACTTCTAGATGACCAATGGGTCAGGATTGATGTCCAAAGGTGGATGGTAGCCATATGGATATGGCTCGGTACACTCAGATAGCCATAAGAGGGAGTTTAGAAAAATATTCCCATGTAGGGATCTGTTGACCAATAGTGAACTGAGGCACGAAGAAGATACTATAAATGGTTATCTTATTGCCTTGAGTGATGCAATAACTACCCATCTGAATTCTGAATTATGGAAGGATTTACAATAGAAAGGGAAAAAGTGACCCTTGTTGGTTATTGCCATGAAGAGAGGGAAACATCAGTATGAATTATGACTGTGAGACTGGTCATATGATTGATTGTAACCTCTCACTAAAGGACACTAATATTAAAACTAAAATTTCAATATGAATGGATGAAGTAAAATGGTGCAAGCGATGCACCTACATATCTACAAATATATGTATACACGCTTAAAAGAATATATGACTGAAATATCTCAACTGAGAGGGAAGATCAGTGTTGAGTGTCTCTATGATACTTGTCGTAATAATGATTGGAAGATCCTTGGGAGAAGGATTTGGAAGTCTGATATGTCCATGTGTATAAATTACATGGAAAAGGTACAAGTAATGAGCTTACATGGTGAATGTTTGGATATGTTTGTATATGCTTGAGTGCATGGATTTAATGCATTGTGAGGTTTCTTGATATGAATATTGATATTAAGACCAAATAGAGATAAGTGAGTGATATCAAATGTGCAAGTGATGCAGACGTATGATGTAAGAATAAATGAACAAGGATGCCATGTTGTCAAGATAAGAGACAAAATGATTAGGCCTTTGAGGATCACATGAGAATGATTGTGAACAATCATGAGTTGAATGATTTTAAAGTAAATATGTATGTGAGTTGTGAAATATACATATGGTAGCTACAAACAGGCTTATGATTATGCATATGGTTAAGTACATCATGGATGTAAGTTAACAAAACAAGGAATAGGCATGGATAAATAATCTAGATGCATAACAAAGATGCATGCTTATATTCCTTATGGAAGTATTTGGTAAACAATAAAGCTAACTCAAGGTTGATGCCATCATTTATAGTGAAGGATATGCAATAAGGAAGTTGCATGCTGAAGGAGTTCCTTGTGGAGGAACTGTGTGAAGACTCTATCAGGAGAACATAGTCACCACCTTAATGACTGTTGATAATTGATCAATGGGCTGCAAGCATATATATATATATACATATATATATATATATATATATATATATATATATATATATATATAAGAAT
>JZKD02S0733313.1:0-14979 GCA_000966675.3 Picea glauca | reverse complement strand
GGACAACTTCTAGAGCCAAGTTCTCAACTTTCAATAAGGAGAACTACACAATCACCCCAATCTTCAAGGAGATATTCACAAAGTATGACTCATAAGGAGAGTCATGAAACTCTTACTTCAGAGGATGAAACTTTCATAAAATATTTCTATGATATGACATAGATGGTGAAAGTTTTATTTGAAGAAAGAAATGCAAGATTGAAAGGTGAAATATCAAACCCTCCAAAGGGCAATGGAGATAGTGTTGATAAAACTACAAAAGGAAATTGAGGGAATGGTGATACTCCACCTCATTCACCTATATCTTCCACTTCTTCTACCATTTCACAACCACCTCCAAATTCTCCAAAGGAACATGGTAAAATTCCTCTACAAACTCCTTTGCTTAACATTGATATTAAGTTTCAATTTCCAATGTACAATGGAGAGGTAAATGCTGATAAATTGGATGACTAGATTTGTCAGATAGAAGTGTATTGTAAGATACAAAGAATCAAAGATGATGAAACTAATATTTATCTTGCTTCTCTTAGATTGGAAAGTGAAACACTCATTTGGTGGGAAGAAAAAATTCAAGAGGACATGAAGAAACATGGAAATTTTTTATCCTCTTGGAATGATTTTATTGTTTCACTTAAAAGACAATTTTATCCATTAGCATACGTGTAGAAAGTTATTATGGATTGGAATAACTTTAGACAATATAAAGGGAAAAGTGTTCGAAGCTACAGTCAAGAATTTAGAAGAAGAGCTTTTATTTTGGTTATAGATTTATCTCCTCAAGAAACTTTACTCAAATATATTGGAGGATTGCATAGCTACTTAAGGCACACAATAATTATGTCTAACCCTACAAGTCTAGATGAAGTTTGTATACATGAAAATCATTTGGAAGGAAGAGGGAGTAAATAACCTCAAGAGGGAAATAAGAAGACTTTTCTTAAAGGAGACAAAGGAAAGAAGAATTTCAAGGGAAATGGAAGAAAGAATGGTTCAGTCAAGAAAGAGGGATAAAAACTCACATGTAAACATTGTTCAAAATATGGCCATGATGAAGACCATTGTTGGAAAATTCATCCTGAAAAGAGACCCAACTATTTCAGCTATAAGGGGAAACAAAAGACTACTGCAACTATACAACATGATTTAGGTTCTGATTTGGGTGATGAAACAAATATTATAACCATGGGTTTTCAAGATAAGGATTCTATTGCGAGTACTAGTTCTTCAAGTAGTAGTAGCCTCAATGAAACTCAACATGCAAAAGAAAGAATAGATATTTTCCACATAAGGGTTATTTCAAATCATACCAAGATAGATACTCTTTTTGATACTGGATTTCAAGACAACTTCATATCTGAAAACACTGTCAAGAAACTAAAATTGGAAACTACTCAACATCCTAAACCATACCCTCTAGAATGGATATGTGACAATGCCAAATTGCATGTGACAAGAAGGTGTAAATTTAGATTTTCCATCACTGCAAATTTTATAGATGAAGTAGAGCTTGATGTTATTCCATTGAATATTTGTGGTATTGTGTTGGGAAGCTCATACTTATATTATAGGAGATCCATATTTCATCTTCATGAGAACAAGTATCATTTGTTTAAAAATGGAGTTGAGTACATTGTTAGAGAACATACAAAGAAGTTGAATTTGTCACTTGTAAATGCTGGACAAATGAAGAGATTAGTCAGTGCTAGTAAGAATTTTGACCTCTTGATGATCAAACCCAAAGATTTTAGTATGCACATAGTGTTATCATGGGATTTTATACATTGTTTCTATTTGAATATCAATTGGTAAACTCATGATAATGTTCATATTTGTTACATTTAAATCCTTATTTTGTTAAATGTTTTGTTGTAGAATCTTATTGAGTTTTTAGTACATAAGCACTAGGTGAATTTAATCTTGCAGAGAATGATTCATTGAAGTTGTTTTACTGCTGGAATCTGATTTTTTAGTGTGCTATTATAATTCTCTTGTTTCTGTTATAACTTTTTTTTTGTTGTAAATAAATTTTACTCTATGTTGAAACACCTATTGAAAACGTTTTCCTAGAGTGGTTCTCTTAAGTTTTTTGTGCCATAGTTCTTTATTATTTGTTGAAACATGTTGTTGAAATACTTGGTTGTAGCTTACAACTGTTGTTACACAGTACTGAAACTCGTGTAGTAGATGTTCATTATTTTCTGTAGCACTCCCCTACATCCTTCATTGTGGTCTAAGAGCTAGTAACATTTCTAGTTCCTCATTTTAATTGAATATAGTGATTTGGAATCTGATTTGAAATGGATACAAACAATAATTTGACTCAGCCACGTATTCCTGTTTTGATTGAAAGAAATTATGATTCTTGGTTTATTAGAATGAGAATAATTTTGCATTCTCAAGATCTTTGGGAGTTTCTCACTGTTGGTTATCGAGAGTCTATTGACCAAGAAATAGAAATGGATCTGACAAATGCTCAACAAATTTTGTTGAAGGGGAATAGAAAGAAAGACAACAACGCCCTCGGTCTTATTCAGCAAGTCCTAACTGAAACCATATTTCCAAAGGTGTCAAGTGTAGTGTATTCAAAGCAATCTTGGGACATTATTGAAACTAGGTATCAAGGTTAAGACTGTCAAGGTTCAGAATTTGAGAAGAGACTTTGAAAATATGAAGATGAAGGGAAACGAGTCAGTTGATAGTTTCATGACTCAAGAAATGAATGTTGTGAATCATCCAAGGCAGTATGGTGAATACTTCTTGCAAAAGAGAGTAATTGAGCATTTTTTGAGATCTTTGCCAAAGAAATTTGAATCTTTAGTTGTACCCATATAAGAATTTAAAGATATTAGTTTAATACATATTGATGAATTAACTGGTTCTCTGATTGCTCATCAATATAGGATGTCTAGATATGATAATCCATTAGAAAATGCCTTCAAATCCCATCTACATGTTACTAGAGGCACATGAAGAGGAAAGTCTAGTAGCAGAGGAAGATGAGGTTGTCTTTCTGGTCAAAGACACAACAAAAATGATTTAGAATCTAAGGAGAAAACTTAGGAGAATCTTCCTAGTTTAAGGGGGAGTAACAAAAAATCATGGAAGCAAGGAAACCAAAGGTATGATAAATCGAAGGTACAATGTTATTATTGTAAGAAATTTGGACATTATGCCAACAGGTGTTGGAAGAAGCAAGCAGATGTTGGAAAGAAGTCTTCACACATGACAGAGGAGTCAAAGGATGACCACAAACCTATGTTTTTGAATTGTAATGTCACTGAAGAAAGTTCGAGTGATGTTTGGTTTTTGGACAATGGATGTAGCAATCACATGAACGGAAAAAAAAACTTGTTTTCCAGTTTAGATACCAATATTCAGTCTGAGGTAGAGTTAGTTAATGATTGTAAGGTAAGATTTAATGGTAAAGGTGTGATTCATGTTTATACTAAGAATGATGAAAGTAGAAAAATAGATGATGTTTATTATGTACCTGGTATGAAATGCAATTTGTTAAGTGTTGGACAATTGATAGAGAAAACGTATAATGTTCTTCAAGAACAATGTATGTATAATTTATGATAAGTATCCAAGTAAGCAATTGATTGCTAGAGTAGAGATGACAAAGAATATAATGTTTCCACTTATTATGAGAAATGATTTCACTCACTCTTTGAATTCTTATAAAGCTAAAGGTTTGGATGAGTCATGGTTATGGCTTTTGAGATATGGCCATTTACATTCTGGAGGTCTAGATTTGTTGAAGAAGAATCAAATGGTGAAGGGGTTGCCGAGTATTTAGCAATGAGCAAGCTCGTGTGAGAGTTGCATACTTGCAAAGTATCACATGGATAAAATTATTTTTGGAGTTTCGTACAAGGCTAAAGCTCCATTGGAACTTGTTCACACATGCTTATGTGGACAGATGCAAACATATTCATTCATGGATAATGTCTATTTTATGAATTTTATTGATGATTTGAGTTGAAAAACTCAGGTTTATTTGTTGAAGTCAAAATCTGAAGATTTTGATATATTGAAGAGGTTTAAAGTTATGGTTGAAAATGAGAGTGGAAAATATATTAAATTATTGAGATCAGATAGAGGAGGTGAGTATATGGTAACTGATTTCATGGAGTTTTGTTAGTATCATGGAATGCAGAGACAATTTATTACTTGTTATACTCCACAATAGAATGGACTAGCTGAAAGAAAGAATCAAACCATTATGAATATTCCTCGAAATATGTTGAAGGAGAAACATCTTCTGAACGAATATTGGGGTGATGTAGTTGTTTGTTCAGTATATATTCTTAAAAGGAATCCAACTAAGAGTGTAAAGATCCAAGTTCCCCAGGAAGCTTGGAATGGTAAGAATAACAACGTATCCCATTTGAGAATTTTCGGGTGTGTAGCTTATGCACATGTACCTGAAGAGATGAGGAGAAAGTTGGATGAAAGAAGTGAGAAATGTTTCTTTGTTGGATTCAATGATGATTCTAAGGCATATAGACTCTATAATCCTATCACCAAGAAGTATGTTATCCGCAAAGATGTCGATTTCAAGGAAGATGAAAGAAGTGAGAAATGTGTCTTGGTTGGAAACAATGATGATTCTAAGGCATATAGACTCTATAATCCTGTCACCAAGAAGTATGTTATCAACAAAGATGTTGAGTTCAAGGGAGAAGAAGCTTGGGATTGTAGCATTGATAAAATTGTTTCAGGGGGAGATAAAATATCCCATGAAGATGATGATGGAGATGAGTAGGCCGTACATGGTGGACAATAGACTCCATAGTCACATACACCTGCAACAAGAACTATTGTAAGAGAATCACCAATAATCATCCCATCACAACTAAGAACACCCAAAACATATGAGTGTGGTGAACCATCAGGTCATGGTAGACGACAAACAAGATCAGAGGTACGTGATAATTCAAATCCTACTTTAGCTTGATTAAGAAACATAATTAGAGGTCATAAGACTAGAAGTTTAAGATATTTGTATGAGAAAAATGTTGAAATAGATCAAGTTTCAAATTTTTCATTAATTGCATATGATCCTATAAATGTTGATGATGTTGTTAAGAAATAAGTTTGGGTAGAAGATATGAATGAGGAAATTGATTCCATAGAAAGGAATAATACTTGTGAACTTGTAGATTTTCATGAGGATAAAAATTGTATAGGTTTTAAATGTATTAACAAGACTAATTTAAATGTTGAAGGTGAAATTGAGAAGTACAAGGTAAGACTTGTAGTTCAGGGGTTCAGTAAACAATTCGATATTGAGTATAATGAAACCTTTTCACCTGTAGCCATGATTGATACAATAATAATGGTATTATCCATTGTTGCTCATAATAAATGGTGTATGCACTAGATGGATTTAAAATCTACATTTTTAAATGGTTTTATGGAAGAAGATATTTATTTGAAACAACCTCCAAGATACAAGATTGATAGACAAGAAGGTAAGGTCTACAGGCTAAAGAAAGAATTGTATGGATTGAAACAAACACCCACAATATGGTACAAATAGAATTGATGAATACTTGAATAGTGAAGGATTCAACAAGATTCCAAGTGAGACAAATCTATATACAAAGTCAAATTAGGAAGGTAAACTCTTTATTGTATTCTTATATGTTGATGATTTGATTTTCACCGGAAATATTTCAATAGATGAGTTTAAGACAACCATGAAAATTGAGTTTGAAATGACTGATTTAGGAATAATGAAGTATTTTCTAGTCATTGAATTAAATCAGTCGGAAGATGGTATTTTTATTTGTAAAAATAAGTATGAAAAATATATATTGAAAAGGTTCAGGATGGTGAACTGTAAACCAACTGTAACACCAATTGCAACTGGCACAAAATTCAGTAAGAATGATGAGAGGTCATGTGTTGATCCGACTCTGTATAAAAGATTGGCTGGAACTCTTATGTATTTGACAACAAAAAGACCTGGTGTTATGTTTGTTGTAAGTTTGATTTATATATTTATGGAGTCTCAAAAGAGCACCCATTGGCAAGATGGAAAAAGAATCATGATAAATGTTGTTGGAACAACCAATTATGGTGTTCTATACGCATCAGATTCATATTTTAAGTTGATTGGATATACTGATAGTGATTTTGCAGGTAATATAGATGACACGAAGAGCACATGAGGATATGTGTTCCTCTTTGGATCAAGAGTTGTATCTTAGGATTCAAAGAAGCAATCCATTGTGACTTTATCATATGTTGAGGAAGAGTATGTTGCAGCAACGACAACTGCATGTCAAACTGTGTCAATGTGAAGAATTGTGACTGAGTTCTTGCATGAAAAAAACAAACAACTCATATTTTCTATGAAAATAAATCAGCCATTGCTCTATCACGTAATCATGTCTTCCATAAGAAAACTAACCATATTGATACAAAATATTATTCTATTCTGGAGCTGATAAAAATGATAAAATTTATGTATAGTTATGTAGATCTGAAGATTAGTTTGCAGACATGTTTACAAATCCCTTAGCAAAGGAATTATTTGAAATTCACAGAAAGAACATTGCAGTTTGTGTATTGTAATATTGCATAGTTTTGTTTTTGGGTGAAATGAATAAGGGGGAGAGTGTCAGAAAATTAATCATTCCACCTCCTAAAAGATGACTTATCTCACCCCATCGAAATTTGAAGAGTTACCACCACCCATAAATTAATGTCATCACCTTGACCACCTTATTCATTTAATGATCGAAGAATTATCACTGCCACACTGTTTCATTTTTGGCTGATTGAATTTCAAAGGGGAAATGAACCATTAATGTTTTGAAAAATCCAAATTTGACTTAGGTATAGAGAAGGGGAAAGCTAACCAACTAATTGTATCAATATATATACATCTATGTAATTCATATTTTAGTATTCATAGATATATAGAGAGAAAAAAATAGACAAAGAATTTTTAGAGTGTTATGAGGGGATTTTATACTTTCTTTCTGTTTGAATTTGAGTTTGTAAACTCATGATAATGTTCAGATTTGTTATAGAGTAATTTATTTTGTTGTACCATGCATACTTTGTTTACCGTGTGAGAGTTTCATTTAAATCCTTATGCTATGCAGTGTTTTGTTGTAGAATCTTATTGAGTTTTTAGTACATAAGTAATGGGTGAATTTATTGTTGCAGGAAATGATTCATTGAAGTTATTTTACTACTGGAATATGGGTTTTTAGTCTTTTGTTATAATTCTCTTGTTTCTGCTATAACTCTATTTTTTTGTAAAGCCATTTTACTCTTTACTTAAAGACCTGTTGAAAAGATTGTTGTAGAACAAAGTATCAATATTTGTGTATGATGCAAGAGTTGTTCACTTAAGTTTTTTCTGCAATAGTTATTTATTATTTGCTAAAACATGTGTTGAAACACGTTGTTGAAACATGTTGTTGAAACACTTGGTTTTAGATTACAGGGGTTGTTACACAATGATGAAAATCGCGTAGTGGATCTTCATTGTTTTTTGAAGCACTCTACTACATCCTTTAGGTTATCATTTCTTAATACTTGTTATTTTTAACTATACTCAAGCTCTTAAGTGAGAGCCTCACACACTTCGCTCTTTTCCATCAATTTCCACACTAAAAGAAAATTTCTTAGGTTTCGAGACATTGCACCTTTCCATCAACTTCAATATTAAAACAAGTATCGTTTACCTTGTTCTATTATGTATTTTCGTTTGTCAATACAATGTTTAATTCTGTATTAGAACAACTTTTTTATATAAAAATGATATTAGATAATAACATGATACTTTTAAATAGAACAAATTTTCTATATAAAAATGATATTAACTAATAATATGACACTTTTAAATAGATATTTTACTAATCAAATGATGAAGGAATTAGTAGCACCTACGTTAGTGTTTGTCTATGAAGGGGGCATGTAAGGTGACTTAATTGGAGCTCAAGGGAGTACCTTCGTACAAGAAGGCATTTTCATGGCAAACCAACAAAACAAATATATTGGGGTGCATGAAAAGAGGCTGTCGATGATTCAAGTACAATGTTTATGTGAGGGCAGAGATAAAACCCTAATTTGAGTAGATAGGACTATGTCCTAGATATCAGGTCACTTCATGGAAGTAAGGAGTGGTATGCAATTCACGAAGGAACATGTACTGATAGGAATTTTATGGGAATTTATAATTAGAACACTAATCATTAAGTCATAATGTAAACCAAAAGGCCTAGTAGAATTGAAGCTAATCAATGATCTAGAGGATCAAAAAAATCTCAAAAAATCAAAGTGCTCATAATTTCTTCAAAAATGACTCGTTCATAGGCCTCGTCCTCATGATCCCAATGAAAATTAAACGTGTTCAAATAGACTTTGTATGAGAGAGATATCGCATTCTGTCCTCTTTTCTAAACATGCAAAATTTTGTTGACTGTATATTCCATACAGTGTTGACATGGCAGGTCTGTACTGCTGACATGGAAGGGTCGTACTGTTAATGCGTAAAGGTCGTACTAGACACATGGCAGGTTTCCATACTGGCACGTGGAAGAGGCTGACGTGGAAAGTGATGATGTGGCAAAGGTTGACGTGGCAAGTGACTGGAATATGTGATGGACCAACCGAGCTATGACACGTGGTGTGTACATGGAACAATTATAAGGTGCCATGTGACCCAAACATGGGATTCCACATGTAACCCCCTCCATTGCATAAAATATTGGTTGTAGTCCTTGGTAGTCAAACCCACAACCTCCAGGGACAGGTGCCAAGGACTTGGCACAAGCCGAGATACCAACCCACCTGTCATATATTTCATACCTATATACCTTCATGACTTTATTTAGGTTTGAAATATTTTTTGGATGGGAGGAGAAATGGTTGGGGTTTGGCCCCAACCCTTGGTCTTACCTGGTACATATGACTTACCACATACTATGCCATCCAACATTCAATGTGGGGTTTCATCCAACGAACACTTTTCATAGCATGGAACCAGGACATTGGGGTAAATGGTTAGTTTGGGTTGCTAGCTTAGCCCTTAGTTGCACATTTCCATGAGACCACAAAAGGAATGAATTTACAATGGATATGCGGGCTAGGTGTGTAAATCCAAGTCGATGACTGGCCACATGGGGACCACGCGACCGTGACCTCCTCCCTTGGGGGTGCTAGTGGCACTAACTTAGATTTTCCATCACTAACTCAATAATTTAGAAGATGAGATTTGATTTTGGGTATAGATTTATCTTCTCAAGAAACATTACTCAAATATATTGGAGGATTGCACAACTACTTATGGAACACAATACTTATGTCTAACCCTACAAATCTAGATGAAGTTTGTGTATAGGAAAATCATTTGGAAGCAAGAGGGAGGAATGAACCTCAAGAGAGCAACAAGAATCCTTTTGTTAAAGGAGACAAAGGAAAGAAGAAGTTCAAGGGAAATGGAAGAAATAATGCTTCATTCAAGAAAGAGGAAGAGAAACTCAAATGTAAACATTGTTCAAAACATGGCCATGATGAAGACCATTGTTGTAAAACTCATCCTGAAAAGAGACCCAAAACGTTCAGCCGTAAGGGGAAACCAAAGACTACTGCAACTATACAACATGATTTTGGTTGTGATTCGGGTGATGAAACAAAGATTACATCCATGGGTTTTCAAGGTAAGGATTCTATTGCGAGTACTAGTTCTTCAAGTAGTAGTAGCCTCAATGAAACTCAATATGAAAAAGAAAGAATAGAGCTTTTCCACATAAGGGTTATTTCAAATCATACCAGGATAGATACTTTGTTTGATACTGGATATCAAGACAACCTCATATCTAAAGACAATGTCAAGAAACTAAAATTGGAAACTACTCCACATCATAAACCATACCCTCTAGGATGGATATGTGACAATTCCAAATTGCATGTGACAAGAAGGTTTGAACTTAGATTTTCCATCACTACAAATTTTACAGATGAGGTAGAGCTTGATATTATTCCAATGGATATTTGTGGTATTGTGTTTGGAATCCCATACTTATATTATAGGAGAGCCATATTTCATCGTCATGAGAACAATCATTTGTTTAAAAATGGAGTTGAGTACATTGTTAGAGCACATACAAAGAAGTTGAATTTGCTACCTGTAAATGCTGAACAAATGAAGAGATTAGTCAATGATAGTAAGAATTTTGTCCTTTTGAGGATCAAACCCAAAGACAATGTTGAGAAATAATCTTTCCAAGGTTGTGATTCAAAGTTGAAATCTGATTTATATGGGGTTGTTAACCAATATGATGAGATTTTTCAGGAACCAAAAAGATATCCTCCAAAAAAGGCTATCCAACATGAGATACAATTGTAGAAAGACTGACCTTTTCCAAACATTGGTATGTATTGGATGTTAGTCATGGAGAATATTGAAATTAAAAAACAAATCCAAGAGTTTCTTGACAAAGGGGTCATCATGCCAAGCACATCATCATGTGGATCACCAATTGTTTTAGTGTGAAATAAAGATGGTACATGGCACATGTGTGCAGAATTTGGGGCCTGGAACAAGATTACCGTAAATAATCGTTATCCTCTTCATAGAATGGATTATTTTCTTGATCAATTGAAAGATGCTAAGTATTTTACTAAATTGGATTTGAGAAGTGGATATCATCAGATTAGGATTTCTAAAGGAGACACTTGGAAGACAACTTTCAAAACAAAGCAAGGTTTGTTCGAGTGGATGGTAATGTCATTTGGACTTTTTAATGCTCTTGATACATTCATGAGAGTCATGAATGATGTTTTAAGGCCTTTTCTTGATGATTGTGTGATTTTCTACTTGGATGACATTTTGATATTTAGAAAATATCACAAGAGCATATTATGCATGTAAAGGAAGTTCTGGATGTCTTAAATAAAGAAAACATATTTTAAAGAAGTCTCAATGTGAGTTTGGAAAGACCTCACTTGTTTACTTGGGACATATTGTTGGAGGAGGAGAACTGGAAATTGATCCTTCCAAGGTCAAAGTCATTTTGGATTGGGCCATGCCCAACAATGTGAATGAGGTAAGAAGCTTTTTGGGAGAAACCCAATATTGGAGAAAGTTTATTACTAACTTCTCTTCAATTGCAGATCCATTACATGCAATGACATGCATCAAGTAATTTTTCCAATGGGGAGGCAAGCAACAAAAAACATTTGATGCATTGAAGGAGAAGATTAGTTCAGCTCTAGTTCTTGCACTTCCTAACTTGAGACAACCATTTGAGATGCAAACAGATGCAAGCAATTATGAAATGGGAGAAGTCTTGTTACAACATGGTAACCCCATTTGTTTTCATTCTAAAACTTTTAATGGTGTTGTGACTAACTATCCTACTTATGATAAGGAGTTGTATGCATTGTTTCTAAGTTTGAAAAAATGGAAACATTATTTGTTGGGAAAAGAAAATATCATTCACACAGATCATTAACCATTGCAATACTTACAATAACAAACAAAGATACAACAAGCAAGGCACTTCAGATGGACGGGTTTTCTATAACAATTCCACTTGTTTATAAGGTATAATAAAGGCATTTTTAACAAAGTTGTTTATATTCTTTCTAGGCCTATTGTTAGTTCTTCAGTTATTCTTAAGCATAATTCTACCATGCATGAGAGCTATGCTGAACAATAAGCTTTAGATGTTGATTTTAAAGAGGTTGATGCAACTTTGTGTCATTCTAACCAAGTTGAGGAATTAGATTACCATGTGCATGATAAACTTTTGTATCATATTGGCAAAATATGTATTCCACAGGGTGAAAGAGTCAAAATCATAAGGGAAGCTCATTCTTCTGTTATTGTTGGCCACTTTGGTGTAGGCAAGACAATGACTAATTTGAAAAGGTATTCCTATTGGCCTAAAATGAATGAAAGTGTTTCAAGATATGTAAGAGGATGTTCTTTATCCGCTACAAGAAAGCATAACAATAAAAAGTTTTGTTTGTATACTCCACTTCTGGTTCCTTTTTGTCCTTGGGAAAACATTTCCATGGACTTTGTAGGAGGTCTACCTATGTCTAAAAAGAATCATGATTATCTTTATGTTGTGGTTGACTGTTTTAGAAAAATGTGTATTTTGATGCCTTGTAAGAAGTAGGTTATAGATGAAGAAATGACACAAATTTTATTTCAACATGTTTGGGTACATTTTGGATTTCCTAAATCCATTATTTCTGATCGAGATTATCGATTTATTAGAAACTTTTGGTGAAGTTTATGGGCACTCATGGACACCAAACTGAAAAAGAGAAAAACGTTTCATCCAAAAAACAATGGTCAATCAAAAGTGGTGAATAGAATAGTAGTTCATCTTCTTCATGGGTATTGCAACAAGCATCCTATTCTTTGATATGAGCACCTACACTACATTCAACATGCTTACAATTGGGCTAAGCACTCTTCGACTCAAACATATCCATTTGAAGCATGTTTTGGTTATTTACCAAAATATCCTTTAGATTTTATCTTTCAGAAAGATATGGCTATTGATGGTCAATATGACATTGATAGAGCAAACAACTTCATTGAACAAATTCATTTTGTGCATCAAATGGTACAAGAACAGTTGGAAAAGAGCCAAGCCAAGTACAAGACAAGACATGACAAGAATCATGTTGATAACAGTTTCCAAGTTGGAGATGAAGTTTGGCTTTAAATTAGCAAAGAGAGGCTTAAAGGAGAAGGTAAACAACTAAAATCAATTATATATGGACCTTTCAAGATTCTTGAAAAGATTGGTAACAGTGATCTAGGGGATAAAAAAATGGTCAAAAAATAAAAGTTCTCAGAATTGCTTCAAAATGGACTCGTGTGTAGGCCTCGTACGCATAATCACAATGCAACTTGAACAGGTTCAAACAGACGTTGTATGAGAGAAATATCATGTTCTATCTGCTTTGCCAAACAATAAAATTTGTGTTGATTGTACAGTCCATATAGTGCTGACGTGGTAGGTCTATACTGTTGATGTGATAGGGCCATATTTATGACGTGGCAATGCCATACTGGACACGTGGGAGGTGGCCATACTAACATGTGGGAGAGACTGATATGGCAAGGATGATGTGGCAGAGGCTGATGTGGCAAGTGATGACATGGCAGAGTTCAACATGGCAAGTGACTGGCACATGTGATGGACCAACCAAGATGTGACATGTGTCATGCACATGGAACAATTGTATGGTTCCACATGGCCCAGACATGGGATTCCACGTGGCACCCCCTCCATTGCATAAAATTTTGGTTGTAGTCCTTGGGGGTCGAACCGACAACCTCTGGGGATAGGTGGAAACAACTTGGCACAAGTCGGGCTTCTGTCCCACCTTCCATATAGTACTTACCTATATGCCTTCACACCTTTATTAAATTTTTCACTATTGTTTGGATGGGTGGAGAAAGGGTCGAGGATTATCCCCAAACCTTGGTCTTACCCGCTACATATGAATTACCACATACTACGCCAACCAACACTCAGTGTAGGGTTTCATCCACCAAACACTTGTCATAGCATGGAACCAAGACACGGGGGTAAATTATTAGCCTGGGTTTCTAGCCCAGTGTTGACTCCATGTTTTGCCTACTTTTTTCCTTCTATAAGTCTCTTTTTGAACATAATGTTTATACATTTTTAGCTTATTATCATATTATTATCAGATCGATATGGGACACAAATTAGGAATGTGTTAATATCCCCCAGCCACCCCTCTTTAGGCATAAAAAACGAAAAATTAATTCCCGAACCCTATATTAGAAAAAAATCCAGAAAAAAAAAATGGAGTCACATGGCTCTAAAAAAAATGGAGAAAAAATTCTGATATAAATCCTAATAAAAAAATGCCTCCAACGCCCTTAATTGCGAACCCTCAAGTCGCATCACCTCCTTCTCATGGATCATGTCGACTTCGGCCTCTCATGGATCAAGTCACATCGCCTCATCGCTTCTCACGGATCATGTCGCATCACCTCATGTCACATCGCCTCTCACGGATCAAGTAGCATGTCACTCAAACACACTTTGCTTTCCTTTTCAGTTTCCCCTGCCTTTCATTCAAGTAATAGATTTTATAAGGCTTCAAGTAGCCTTCGTTTCAAGTAGCCTTCACATCGCCTCAAGTCACCTTCGCATCCCCTCCTCGCATATCATGGATCAAGTCACATTTTGCCTCTCACGGATCAAGTCGCATCACCTCTCACGGACCTAATATGTTCCTCCTAATGTGAAGTTTGTATTTAATTCAATAGATATAAATGTTTAATACTTGTTATTTTTTATTAAACAAGAAAAAAGCGCAATCCATACCTTCATCTGGACCTCCATCCAGACCTTCATCCAGACCTTCATCCGCTCCTCATTATGGAACTCGAAGTGCAACATATTTGGTAGTTAGAGTGCCTGTGGGAATTTCTAGGCAAAACTAGAACATGGAATTTTTATCCATTATAGTCCTCCTACTATGGCTCCCACTATATTTTGATTTAGATAGTTGAAACTAGCTCCTATATTTGAGCTATGATTTTAAGAACTCATAGTCTATTAATAGCATAGTTAAACGATTTTCTGAGTTTGAGAGAGATTTGACCCTTTCAGTGGTCGACCTCTCAGACTCTATATATACCTGAAGCCATAGAACACAACAGAGAGATGTCTATGATGAGATAATTGTTGTACACTGTTAAAATGTATCACTGTTATGTATTTCTAATTTTAATATAATCTGAGTTGATGTGTTGAAAATCGTGTTTGTTTTATAAGGTTGAGCACCACGACTACTTGGGGGGGCCACCAGTAGTATGTGTGTTTTTATCTTACTGTATATTCATATTTATGTAACTTCTCTTTTGCAGGTTACTCATTCGTATTATATTTCAATTATAGATGTCTTTCTTTTAATTGTGTTGTGTATATATATATATATATA
>JZKD02S0733301.1:232653-243606 GCA_000966675.3 Picea glauca | reverse complement strand
ATTGATGGAAATGATTCAAAAACAAATCACAAAGTGATCTTAGAATTGTTTACAATTACAATTCAATCACTCCCATCAATCCAACTATCAATTGGAATGAAATCATCATTTTACCTATACATGTATTATCAACCAATATTTTCTTTCTTCTATCCAGAAATATTTTTATCACTCTATCCCCTCAACAAAGATTTCCTGTAATTTATCATTATGTAGCTTTTTTTTTAACCTGCAACTTTCTTGTTGTAATATCTAACAGTTTCTGAAGTGTTTTCAACTTCATGAGTTAGAAATACTCCCATCATTTCAGCTGCTAGCATAATCATTTCTATGTTATATAATATATATGTGCATTCACCCAATGCATTCAATGCTTCCTGCAATATTACTTGTAACATTTTTAATAGCTCCAAAACTGATCTTGGAATTGAAACAACAACAATCCAATCACCTTCAACTAATATTCATATTAAATATAATGCATCTATCCATCATTATGTATTTTCAATACCACAGACTTTTCATAATGCAGCAAAATAACAATCAATGTGTCCATACCCATGGCCACATCTACACAATGTATTCATGCATCGACTACATAATACCACATAACTATGTCATGCATTCCACCATGATGAGTTGGAAGGTCTGGCGAACGACTCAACACATCATCCACACACTTCCTACTACTTGCCTAACTATTTGGTTAACTTCCTTTTCCAACGAAACACAACAACAAGAATATAATCCTTAAGTGCTCTTCAGTGTTAGAAAAGAGGTTGCAATCCAAACATCAGATATACAATAGATACCATTCAGCACTCACATAGTGCTATAGCCCTTCCATAACTAACCATATTATGGTGTCACACATGGATAGCTCTATGGATATTCATTGTTATAGAAGGAGTAGGTCTCCTGAATTAACCAGTTTATGATCTCATAACCAAACATAACATAATATGCAACCAAAAATTTATCTAAATGCATTCTAGCATCAACAACATTTGCATACTCTAGGCCTTTGGCCATTACGTATCAATTTAAATATTGAAATTAGCTGAGGGAATTCTTACCTCAATCCCCTTCAACATGTATGCATCAACATAAAATAAATGCATACCTGCCTGGTTGTTATCAACCTACTTGTTGCTATCTAACCACTGATATTTCTAGAAGCTCACAGACTTCCACCTTCATCTTTTTGATCACCATTCTTGTCACCCTCATGGGTCTTCACCTAGATGGAAAATCATAAGCAACATCAACATCCACATATTTAACCCTGTTGTATCATTTTTCCTGAATACATAATCCATCATTAGTCATACTCAAACATTGTTTCATAATAATAGAATATTCTATGTTCACAAGCATGTTATATACATATCCAAGCATGTGCAATTACACATCCATATGCACCAAGCATTTACTGTCAGCATGCCTACTAATGCATATGCGTTTTAACTTCATTGTATGCCTCATTCACTCTAGTGCATTTCTATTTTAATTCACTTATTTATTTATCTATTTATGTTGTAGCTGGTTGTCCTTGAACTCCTTTAGATCCTTGCTGCCTTGTGTGCTCCCATTCTACTCATTTGCACTATGGTTACCTGGTCTGAACACTTTCTAGCCAAGTTCCACTTGGTCATTCCGTAATCCAACCAAGGTGTTCTATTTTCAGTAGCCTCTTCTAGGAATTCATATCCAACTTTACCTTTATGAAACATTCCAGCACCCTGGAGTGAAGTAGCTCAAACATTCCATCACTCTACTACAATGTTCTTGAATCAAATACTATTACTCCTTAGTTGTCCATTAGGTTACTTCATTAACCTTTCCCTGTGAAACCATACCTTTCACACTTAATATCATTCCCAATGGAAGTCCTTTTTCACTCAATGACACTTTTTAAGTGAGAGGGCATTCCCAATTCTCTGTATTGGCATCCTGCTTCTGTTGTGAAATTTGATATCAAGAGTGGATCTCTTTCACACTTTTCCTTTTATTCCCATACATGACATATTTAACCTGCTAGCTTCATATCCTATGTGAGGATTATTTCTTTTGTAGTACCTTATCAAACTCCTGTAAGATTTGTCATGCTTCCATGACTCTAATATCCGATCTTTCTCTTGAATTGATCTGATTATACCTCTAATCTTGCCAAACCTTTTCTGTTTAATTCATGAAGAAAATTATATCAATGGTAACAACTATCCAAAAATAAAATGATTCCAGGTCATTCTCCTATGAATTAGCTTTCCAACGACTGAAATCTCGCCCCAAACGAATATCAGAGTTGAAAGTTAGGGCTCCCTGAAAAACCACTTTCAGCCCCCCTGAGCTGATACAAAAAATCGAAAACTGCAAAGGTGCTTCCTTCAAACCAAGTTCAACGTGACCACGGCCTGAAACCATGGGCTTAATCACCCTTTAGCACCTTTTCCCATGTTCTTCCACATAGGATCTTGCGCAAACACCAATTCTGAGGGTTGGTTTACTTACACACCCTTTTTACCTAAGCATGGAACTGGCACTAGGACCAAGTCCTCTGGACTTCAGCCTTCAACTGTTTTCCCTTGTCAAGTTTTGTTTTCCCCTGGAGTTACACTTTTTCGAAGCCTTTAATAACTCCACTAGCAAAAATAGACGATTGAGATTTAATCTTCCACCGAATGGACTGTCTTGCCCTCATTTGGAGGCTTCAACGAGATCAAGGGATATGACTTAATCAAGCGTTGAGACAGACGATGCTCAACCAATTTGAAAATTTGATGCTCCGGGGTATCTCCATTCCCAAGTCTTCCACTTCCCCAGAGTGGCAATCCTTTGAAGTAATTACCTCTTCTCCCTCTACTGGATCCAATGATCATAAGAACTCTCGGAGGGTCTTAGATCAACGGACCGTGTGAATTCGCTACTCTCAGACATTTCAAATCTTGAGTCACTCAACTCCCTGGAGCGATATTTGTCGAAGTGCTTACACCATCCTTCCACTGCTTGATCTAACGGTTGAGAAAGGTTTCAAAGGGATCTTGGATCGATAGTCTATGTGCCTTCAGAATTTCGGGCTTCGACACATTTCACTCGTAGAGACTTGAAAATGCCCAGAGTACCAAGTCTCCGGACTATGAGATCTACTGTCGCGTGTATTCTAGGATCAATGGTCAATATGTACTCCGGCCTTCGGGAGTTCTCGACCCAACGCAAACTGTCACATATTTTTCCTCCGGAGTGCCCAGTCTCCGGAGTGCACAATCTTTCTCCACATGGTGAAATACTAGAAGCGAAAACGTGGCCCAATCAGGCGGGTGACACGTGTCACGTTCTAACTGAAATTTCAATATTCCACATGTTCAAAACTCACTGACACGTGGCACACATCCCATGTGTCCACGTTATCCCAGGTGATGTCATCATGTCCCACCACTTCATCTCTTCGAGCTTCACAACTTTGGGCTTCGGGAGTTTCCATAATAGCACACTCCAATTCTCCTGAACTCTGAATTCTCGAACTGGCCAATCTGTCGACACGTGTCTCCCTTAATGAATGATCTGGATTAACTCTAGACTTCAAGGCTTCGGAAGATTTCTCCTTAGCAAATTTTGTTCCTTCTGAACATCAAACTTACGAACTAGCCGATCTGCCGACACATGTCCCTTTTGATGAATGGTCTGGATGAACTTCGGGCTTCGGGACTTCGAGAGTTTGCGCATTAGCACGCTCCATTTCTCTTGAACATCGAACTGAAATCGACGGCTCAAACTCCTCCCATAGCCAACGACTACGATTAAATTTGGTTTCAACTTCGGGGTTTCTCACTCCAGACAACCCCCATAATCCAGAATACTTTCTAGATCTGACGGTCCTAAACACTCCTGAAATCCACTTCTCCATCTAACGGTCGACGAGACTTCGGGACTCTGACCTTTGGTAGTTCAAGATTTGCATGCCTACCAATATCGCTAAAGCGGAGAAGTTATGAAGTGTTACGCTTCGCGCTTGGCCTCAATAGACGACTGGCTATCAACAATCTAGATCTGACGACTGGGAGTTAACCTTTCCCAACTTCTGGTTTTTCCTTCATCGGACGAATTCTACTCACCATCCCTCCGATCCAATGATCCATATCTCTCTTGATCCCATAGTGGCGATCACTACCGAATTCGAAAGGGATGGTGACGATCCTTCAATCCCTTACAAAGGATATCTGGCGTTCTAGCTTCTTCGTGGACTCTACAATGCTATTCCTCCTGAGCTTTTCAACTTCAAGGTCATAAACCGATCTCAACCACAAGACTCTGACCAACAGATTCAGCCCATACAAGCCCGATGTTTCAACCAATAGCTCTTATACCAATCTGTAACATACCCAACCACCCACATGCTCGGCTACGCCACTTAAACAGGCCGCAACACACCTAGCCACCAGTGGGCGAGGCACGTTGCAGTCCCAAGACTCAATTTTCTGATCTTATCTCGAAATCAAAGGATTTTTCATGAACATTAGAGGCATGAAAACCACATGTGTAAGACAAGATCCATGCCAGAACATAAAAGAGATAAACAACGTGCCATGCACAACAAATAGCCAGCAGACAGGCACATTAAAAATACATATCTCAGAGATAATTAAATACACAGTGGAAATAAACATTACATAGAAAACACAAAGAGCACTTATCTTTGCAAGTAAACGTTCACCAAATGGATGCAGACCAAGGACGTTCCCCCAACCATAGACACTACTGTTCATTTACTCTCAACAACAGGTCACCCCCGAGCTAGGGATATGAATCCACAAGGACGGGTCCTAGGCCAAGTCTAAACACACAACAATTGGCTAAGTAGCTTTCAGGTTTCCCAACCTCACAACAAATCCTAATTTCCATCTCTTTTCCCCCTCATCCTGCACAACCCCAAGAAATGAACACTTTTCTCTGCCATGCAGTCCCTGAGGCTGTTCCATTTCTCTCTAGGGCTCCGGTGCTACTGGTAAGGAAATATGCCTATTGGAAACAACAAGGACTCTAAGTTGTGGACAGTTCCATCCAAACTGCCATCGATCTCATGCACTCAGGAATCCATTCCCTCCTGGAATGATCAGTAAATCATTACAACCATTAAGTAATGGCTCTCCTCTTCCTGCCATTCGTTTCCATGCTCAACCCAAGAGCACACGAACTAGTAATAGTGAGTGAAGAGGAAGAGGAATAAGAGAAGAAGGGGAAGAAGACGAACTAGGGGAAGAACGATCCCCTAACTTCACCCCAAGCCACCCTCATGCAACCATTTGTATCCATGCTCAGGCCAAGAGCATACGAATGCAGCAAGAGTGAGGATCCCAAGAATAAAGAGTGGAAAATGTGTAACAATGAATGAATAAGAACAAGTGAACCCCCACCCAAACCAAATATGGGTTTATATAATTACTTTGAAATCAAGAACCACATGGCCTCCCCCAAGAATCTCATGTAACCCGCTTTTCTCCATAAAATCAATTATGGAGAGATAAAATAATAATAAAAATATTTATCCCCTCAAGCCCCCTCTCTCGTGGAATCATAGCCCCCTATCTCTTTTGTCCTTGTCCATCTTGTAGCCAGTGGTGTATTTTATTAAAGTATATGAAGTATTACATTTCCTAGGCACTCTAGCCCCTTTTCAACTTTACCAACTCACCAACCTAAGTCATATTTACATAATACATTATAGTTCATAAGGGTTAGAACTGATATGTTAGACACCTGTTCAATTAAAGTGTACTCGATTGAATAAAAATCATAGTCCCAAAATCAATGTGTTCAAAACTGGCCTCTAAACAACAATCTTACTTAACTCAGGACAGTAACAAAATGAATTCTTGAATCAAAAAATTGGAAACTTATCTTCCCTAATCCTCTTGGACCATGTGCATTCACCATAGGCAGGTATTCACTCAGATCATATGTCCTCTCTACAACAGGTAGAACAATGCACATTCAAATGTCCTCTCGTGTTGTGAATATCCAGCGATACCATGCATATCTCCTCCACCCCACGTAGATCTCCTCCAACACTAATCTCCATGGTACCCCACACAACGATTCGCCTCTGCCAATGCTCCACACAACCGATGCTCCACAGGATAAGTGTGAGCGCAGAAGCATACAACGATCTCTTCTCTACAATGGCGGCCTCCCCACAACACCAAGCGATCCAGATTCGGCCTTTGTGATCCACCTCTCTTCCCTCTACGTGATCGACCTCTTTTAGAGGAGGGGGAATCTATTGAAGAGCTGTTGACAGTAGGCGCTCCACCAACAACAGGAAACTATTCCATGCCACGATCAGATGCTCCATCGACAATCACATGCAGTGTATAGACAATGATCCCACATATAGCATACATGCTCAATGAAGTCACCAGCAGGGATGCTCCTCCACCCACTCTGATACCAACTTAAAACCAGAGAGAAGAAAACTGAATCCCAACACCTGGAGACGGGGAAGCAAAGTTACACTTCGATCAAATGATTAACAAGATTTACAATGTATATATAAATGCCATATAGTTGAGGAACGATTTGAAATGTTGAGATGGTTGGAAAATAATCACCGTCACCACAACTAATTCTCCATTATTCTAAGTAACCAAGGGCTGGTCAGAGGAAATTAATTGTAATATAGGAGTCGATAAAGGTTGTTCCCTATCCCCTACCCTTTTTCAACATCTATATTGATAAGTTAAAACATTGTTTGGAGGATTGATCCAGATTATTTTCGGCACGAAATGAAAGCGGAGATATAATAAAGAAATATACAATGATATCTCGGATATCAACTAATATAACATAAATTTATGAGATATGAAACCATAAACACAGAGATATAGTAATATAATATTTTCTATTAATGAGCGAAAATGTACAAAGACTGTAAAAATACAGAGTGAAAGACTCGCTAGAATGGCGAGAACTTATCTCTGAGAAGAGATGTGTCTGCTACTTGCATTCACAAGAAGATGATTTTACAATGGGACTCCAAAGGCCTTTTTATCATAAATAAAATCCAAAACCCTAACCCTGAAAGATGAAAATCCAACAGTTTTGTGGACCCCGTTTTGGGTAGTTTGGTGTATCAACTTCCCGGGGGTGTAACTTTGGCATACCATCTCCGTTTGTGGCGAACGATAGCTTGTTGGAAAGGTATCATAGAATAGATTCATTTTGGGGGCTTAATTAGAGCCTTCAACTATCATTGAGAATCTCTATCCCAAAAAACCTTCATTTAGGCCCTCAAAATGGCCCCGAAAGTTAAAAACTGCTAAAAATAGTAAATTACAAAAATTGCCATAAAATTGTTTTGAGCCAGTTGGAAAAGGTGGGTGGCCACTGATATCCACCTAGATAAATCCTTCATCCTTAGGAAGAAATGGTCTCCATTGTGTTGAGTGCCTGGGGGAGAGGGAAAAGCATTTGCTAAATCTACATCTTGATGAGTTGCTTGCCTTGTTGGAGAAGTTGCACTGCTTAGCTTGTTGAAGGTTGTCACGAACCTGTGGCTGGAAGGGTTGGAAATTTTTAACCAGTATGGTTACATGAGATGATTGTGTGCAAAAAGAATCATTTCCCTTTGTTGCAATCTTGTCGATATTCTTCTGTTGGATAGAAGGTGCGTGTACCGAGGCTGCAGTGGTTACAGTTTCCTTCTGTGCACCTTCTGAATAGATTGTGAAGAAGCTGAATTTTCTAGTATGAGATACTACCTTGTGGCACTTTTTAGGTGGGACAATAGTTGGAACTACCTCTGGTATTCTGTAGAGGTGACCGCACAAAGTAACAATGACACTACGAGGTCGAGACTCATAAACAACATGGCGCTTCCACATATATAGATGGCCCAAGAGAACATCACATACATCCAGTGGGGAAACATCACATAATACCTCATCCTTGAAGGGATGGATGTCATATGACAATCGACACTACTGGATGACGTGAATATCTCGTCCCTGGCGAAGCCACCTAATTTTGTATCACTGTGGGTGTGGCGTTGTCGACAATCCAAATTGTTTGATGACCTCTGCTGAGATGAGGTTATTTTGGATTTCGCTATCAAAAATAAAATACAGCGGGGTCCCCTTCACCCACATCTGTGAATGAAAAATTCGCTCTGCCTCTTCAGGATTTGTTGGTTCTTCCGGTTGATTTTTTGCGGTCGCAACAATAGTAGTGGGGTCTGCGTCAATGATTTGTCTTCTATCAGTATTTTCTGAATCAGATTCTAAATTAGGGTTCGGCTCCTTGTCTTTGATCTCATCCACCAATTATTGTATTGAGTGACATTCATCGGTGTTTTTCCAGGGGATTTTGTGGAAATCACACCATTTTCCAGTGTCCTTTGTCTTTTTGTGACCCTTCTTTTCCTGCAGCTTGGACTGGTTTTCGGGAGGCTATTTGCTAGGGCCATCTTTATCATACTTTTGTTGTTGCGGATTTGCAGACACGAACTCCTAATTGTTTTGGTGCTTAAATTTCTGTTCGATTTTAACATCATATCAATAAGAAACACCGAGTGATGAGATGTCAAAAAAATCCATTTCAGTTTGGATGTATTTGTGTGGAGCCCCACGGTATTTCAGAACCAAATATTGCTCGGAGTCTTTGATACTCAACTTGGTGTGCAAGGTATGGAGGGTATTGGTGAACTCTAGAACTGCTTGGCCTCTCTCTTTCTACAGTGTGTTCCATCTCATGTACTGGTCCTCATACTTTCCAACAGGGTAATATTGTTCCTTTATCGCATCCATGAAAAAATCCCAAGTGGGCTCGGCTCCATATATTCCAGACTCCTCTGTGGAAATTTGCTCCCAGTAAGTTTCCCACCAATGTTTGACATGGGGGAGATCCTTAAGGAGTGTGAAGGTGATATTTTCCCCATCGGATAAATTATGAACAAAGAAATAACCTTCTAGCAGATTTAACCATTTTTCTAGGGCATCTGCATCTATCTGTCCTTCAAATATGAGAATATCAAAATTAACTTGAACCTTAAAAGGTGAGGTACCTCCAAATTGGATGCTTGATGAAGACGCCCTTGTTGTTATCAACAGGCGTTGAAGGATGTGGAAAAAATTCTCCATCATTTCGTCCCTCTGTTGCGTGAGAGCTGGCTCAAGAAACATATTAATAGAATCATCTACTCTGTCGTTTTTTGTTTCTTCCACCATGGAGAGTTTCTTGGGCATGCGAGAGCAATTTTCCTCAAGAGATACAATATCGAGACCCAAATTGATATACTCAGACCTCGTTGGGGACATGCATTGAAACAATAATCAAGAGCAGCCTGCTCTGATACCACTGGTCCGGATTATTTTCGGCATGAAATGAGAGCGAAGATAAAATAAAGTAATGTACAGAGATATCTCAGATATCCACTAATATAAAAGAAATGTATCATAGATGCAACCATAAACACATAGATACAATAATACACAATTTTCTATTAATGATAAAAAATGTACAAAGACTGTAAAATATAGAGAAATACTCGCTATAATGGTGGTAGCTTATCTCTGAGAAGAGATGTGTCCGCTACTCGCATTCGCAAGAAGATGATTTTACAATGAGGCTCCAAAGGCCTTTTTATCATAAATAAAATCCAAAACCCTAACCCTGGAAGATGAAAAGCCAACAATTTTGTGGACCCCGTTTTGGGTAGTTTGGTGTATCAACTTCCCGGGGGCGTAACTTTGGCATACGATCTCCATTTGGGGTGCACAATATCTCGTTGGAAAGGTATCATAGAGGAGATTCATTTTGGGGGCTCAATCAAAGCCTTAGGCTATCATTGAGAAGATAAATCCCGAAAAACCTTCATTTAGGCCCTCAAAATGGCCCCGGGAGTTAAAAACTACTAAAAATAGTAAATTACCAAAATTGTGAGAAACTTGTTTTGAGCCAGTTGGAAAAGGTGGTTAGCCACCGATATCCACTTGGATCAAGGATGCAGACTGTTTTTGCCCAACTCTCACTAGTATATTCATCATCCTCATTCTTTATGTTTATTACATTGTTCTTATGGCGAAGATTCCCTATGACCTAGGTAAGAAACTACTAATCCTCGAGAACTTCTGCTCTAGCATAGGCATGGATGTGAACATTTAAAAAAAAAAGGTTATGGTAATTAAATCCAAAAGGATCACATACGATATTTTTTTTATGACAACAATAGCTCGGAAGAAGCACCTTCATACAAATATCTTCAAATCGATTTCCACCACAAGCTCAATTGGAACTATAGCATTAAAAAAAGGATAAATAGAGGGTGGAAAACTTATTATGGGAATGAAAACAATTGTAAATCAATGGACCTTTATCTTTGGGATTAAAAAAAAATCCTTTCACATTCTCGTCACCCTAGTTATCTTGTATGGATGTGAAGTTTCGGGTTGCATTATATCTAAAGAATCATGGAGAAAGATAGACAGATCCAAAAGAATTTTATAACTTATAATCTCAAAATTAAGGGCAATACACCCTATCCTATCCTCCTCATAGAAGAATTCATTTCCCCCATTGAGAGCATTGCTATGATTGGATACCTAACTTACAAGAACAAGATAAACAACATGGATGACAAGAGGCTCCCAAAAATTGCTTCAAAATCTAGCCAAGACCACTGGCAGCTCAAGAGAGGATGACAGAAAGATGGAAAATATTGGATAAATCATTGGGGAACATAGAAATACACCATCATGCAGAATATTGATAATATTATGAATATTATTGCTTCTAAATTTAAGGAGAATATGTGATGTGATAAAGAATTAGTGGATAAAAGGAAATTAACATACTACAAGGAGGTGGTCAACCCTAATTTAGGATATCAGAAGTACCTCTGAGTTTTGAGAAGTGTAAAGAAGAAAATCAACATTGTTAAAATAAGAACTAACTCGCACGAGC
>JZKD02S0733301.1:190639-221153 GCA_000966675.3 Picea glauca | reverse complement strand
GGTTCATGTACTATAGATCAGCAAGCAGGGTACTTTTTCACAATTCCATCTCTGGCAGACCAGCCCCAGAAGATAATCAGATTGAAGTTCACTACTGAACCATATTGGCAGGTTGGTTATTTGAATTGCATGGTAATTTTCAAGCAATTCAATTCAAAAACAGGAAAGGCAGAAGAACATTATTACAGTGACAACACGCCTTGGTCCGTGTTCAAATTATATTGGCATCCTACTTGGCAACTAAGGCATACAGAAACTATGGAAATAGGCCTTCCTGGATTCTTGAAGAATACCAATCCCACAGTGATTCCTCCACAACATATACTTGGGAAAATGTCTCTTCCTATTATCAGCACCAGCAGAGAAAAGTTAATTGATTTGGGGGATTTAACTCGACTCAGGACTGCAGAGACCCAGTGGTATGAACCAGCTATTCGGTCATGGTGCAGGTCCCCAGTATATCACTCTTTCCAGATCAATCATATGAGAGCTGTAGCTGAATGGCCTGAAGGAGATCCTGATAATCTCATTCATTGGCTTACATATGCCCAATATAAAGCAACTTGGTTCAATGCTTTTCTTTGGAAAAGTAGATTTGAATTCTTCTATACTATCATTAGATTTTCACATAGGTTTAGAGAATTTGAAGAACCAAGCTGGCTAATGGAATGGTGGGAAAAGTTTGGAATAAATCCTGTTGGAGTTAACCCTGATGTTAGTGAAACCGCAAGGATGTTCCCTCAATGGAATCAACCATTAAATTCCATCAGTGATTTATATACTGAAGAACAATTCAAAGATATCTTCATTCAGGAGAAACATCCATGGTTCCTTCGAACAAAGTTTATGCTTGAAGATGACGAAGACAATGAAACCATCCTTCTTCGACAAGTATATACAATGCATTGGGATCCATATCATTTCCACTTCAATCATTGGGATCGACCTCCTGATTAAAGATGTATTTCATGCCTAGATAGCCGACAGTGGTGCTATCCATTTTTTGTGGGTTGTCGATATCAACTCCACAGTGTAAAGTGTACATATTTAAGAGTCATGTTATGTCTAAAGTAACCATGAAGACTCGGAGCACTTCTCCGACTTTTGGTGAGGATTGACTCACATCTTCATGACTACTTGTGATTGTCAATAAAGTTTGTCGGATCCTAGGGTCCCACAAATCCTGCTTTCGGTGATTTGATCAAGGAATCCTGCGTGACTCCCCTGTCAAGTCTTTACTTTAATAAATAGTGTTGGATACGAGATCCTCTCGTGAACTGATGTGGTGGCCAACACATGGGGCCATGAGTCATATCTTGTATTCACTCAATCATGCCTCTCCTCTGGAAATTTTTTATATAAGGAGGATGAGTCTCTCATTTGAGGCATTCGAAGTCAGTGTGAGTTTGAGTCGTCTATCTTCCCTCTCTTTGAAGCTCCTGTCTTTCTGTCAGTCTTAGGAAATTGTGATAAGCCTACGCGATCTGTCTCAGCCAACGTGAACCTAAAGTGGCAGCAATACATAGATCGAGTCTCTCTGTCCCAGTGTATGAGCATTGTGCTCAGTCGAGAGAAGAGTCGTGCCTCCTGCACATGATTGTAATACCCTGGAGCATTTGGCTCATATTAATATAAACTCTGATATTTCATCTTCTGCTTATATCTTGAGTATTCTTGCACTTGTGTCTATTGTTATGCATTCTGCACAAATCACCATGGAATTGGGATGTTAATGTTAGTCGAGTCGATAAGTTGGCAGTCCGGGTGGTAAGGTTGTCCAGAGGGTGGAGTGAGAGCCGCAGTGAAAGCCGGTAGTAAGTCCCGCTAAGGCAAGGAGGCCGCTAGGGAAGTGGTAGGCTGAAGGAGAGAAGCAACTCTAGTTAGCTTAGTGCAAGAATACTCAAGATATAAGCGGAAGATGAAATATCAGAGTTTATATTAATATGAGCCAAATGCTCTAGGGTATTACAATCATGTGCAGGAGGCACGACTCTTCTCTCGACTAAGCACAATGCTCATACACTGGGAAAGACAGACTCGATCTATGTATTGCTGCCAGTTTAGGTTCACGCTGGCTGAGCCAGATCGCGCAGGCTTATCACAATACCCTAAGACTGACAGAAAGACACGAGCTTCAAAGAGAGGGAAGCTAGACGACTCAAACTCACACTGACTTCGAATGCCTCAAATGAGAGACTCATCCTCCTTATATAACAAATTTCAGGAGGAGAGGCATGATTGAGTGAATACAAGATATGACTCATGGGCCCATGTGTTGGCCACCACATCAGTTCACGAGAGGATCTCGTATCCAACATTCTTTATTAAAGTAAATACTTGACAGGGGAGTCACGCAGGATTCCCTGATCAAATCACCGAAAGCAGGATTTGTGGGACCCTAGGATCCGACAAACTTTATTGACAATCACAAGTAGTCATGAAGATGTGGGTCAATCCTCACCAAAAGTCGGAGAAGTGCTTTGAGTCTTCATGATTACTTTAGACACAACATGACTCCTATATGTACACTTTACACTGTAGAGTTGATATCGACAACCCACGGAAAATGGATAGCGCCACTGTCGGCTATCTAGATATGAAATACATCTTTAATCAGGAGGGCGATCCCAATGATTGAAGTGGAAGCTATATGGATCCCAATGCATTGTATATACTTGTCGAAGAAGGATGGGTTCATTGTCTTCGTCATCTTCAAGCATAAACTTTGTCCGAAGGACCCATGGATGTTTCTCCTGAATGAAGATATCTTTGAATTGTTCTTCAGTATATAAATCATTGATGGAATTTAATGGTTGATGCCATTGAGGGAACATCCTTGCGGTTTCACTAACCTCAGGGTTAACTCCAACAGGATTTAGTCCAAACTTTTCCCACCATTCCATTAGCCAGCTTGGTTCTTCAAATTCTCTAAACCTATGTGCAAATCTGATGATAGTATAGAAGAATTCAAATCTACTTTTCCAAAGAAAAGCATTGAACCAAGTTGCTTTATATTGGGCATATGTAAGCCCATGAATGAGATTATCAGGATCTCCTTCAGGCCATTCAGCTACAGCTTTCATATGATTGATCTGGAAAGAGTGATATACTGGGGACCTGCACCATGACCGAATAGCTGGTTCATACCACTGGGTCTCTGCAGTCCTGAGTCGAGTTAAATCACCCAAATCAATTAACTTTTCTCTGCTGGTGCTGATAATAGGAAGAGACATTTTCCCAAGTATATGTTGTGGAGGAATCACTGTGGGATTGGTATTCCTCGAGAATCCAGGAAGGCCTATTTCCATCGTTTCTGTATGCCTTAGTTGCCAAGTAGGATGCCAATATGATTTGAACACAGACCAAGGCATGTTGTCACTGTAATAATGTTCTTTTGCCTTTCCTATTTCTGAATTGAATTGCTTGACAATTACCATGCAATTCAAATAACCAACCTGCCAATATGGTTCAGTAGTGAACTTCAATCTGATTATCTTCTGGGGCTGGTCTGCCAAAGATGGAATTGTGAAAAAGTACCCTGCTTGCTGATCTATAGTACATGAACCATGAGGAGATACCATAGATAAAAATGTAGTTCCTAGGATGAAATCAACAGGTGCTTCACCAACATGGAAGCGCATCCCTATGCTGTATTCCTCAAATAAAATATTAGCTCTAGGTACTTCATACTTGAAGTTCACATCTTTATTTCCTAACCCTGTGACACAAACAGAGCTAGGTCCCCAATATTTAGCGGGGATAACATTCTTATGTAGGAGATTGATATCTGGCCCTGTATCAATAAGGGCAGTCAAGAAGAAGATTTCCTGCATAATTTCTAACTTAATATGCACATAATACTTCTGATAAGAAACTGTTAAAACCTGCATGTTAGAAAATTCTTCAACTGTTGATTTTGGCACAGCTGCTGCTTCTTGATGCAGTTCTTCATATGGGGCGTCCTCCAATGGAGGAGGAATATTGTCTATTCTTCTTCTGAGCTCAAGAATTTCTTGCCTGGCCCAGCTGTCTACTGGATAAGCATGTTCTATTTCTTGCTGAAGAAAATCCATATTCCTTCTTAAATCTGCAACTTCTGTTTTGAGACTTGTAAGGTCAGAAGCCATAGAAGATAAAGTTAATTCTTGAGGTCTCGGTTCTCTGTTAAACTTCATATAAGTTTTGGTATTCTTTTCATACGATGCCTCTAAAAATAGAGGTGGCTTTCTAGAACCTTGACCTTTTTGAGCTGCTTTGACTATTTTGATATATGTGTCTAAAAGAGCAGCTTTCATTTCTCCTTCTGGAAGGCCTTTTATCTGGGCTAACATCTGTGCTTCAGTATCATCATTTCCTTTGATATGGTGCATGCAGACTTTGAGTTTCTCAATCAATGGTATTACAGAACTACTACTAGTAACCTCACTCATATTATATGTACAAGCACACTCATATGGATGATCACATCTACAAACATTATTTACTAAACATTCTCCTTCAGAAGAAGAATAATCTTCAGAATACTCTCCAGAATATTCAAAGGAGGAGTCATATTGGGCCTGGAGAGGATGAGATTCTAGTTTAGGCTGATTAAATGGGCCTTGAGGACAGTCATTTGTCTCATGAGAGGCATCTCCACACCTATTGCAACCAAATCTTACCCTTCTTCTTGCTTCTGCAGCTTGTTTATCCTTATAGTCTTTAGCTCTTTGTTCTGAGAGCTTTCCTTTACTTTTCCTTGCTGCATCATTATCAGGACAATGATATGCAGTGTGTCCTTCTTTCCCACATATCTAGCATTTTATCTTTTGTCTTTGTTCATCTTTGTGGGTTTTCAAATGGATATCCTTGGGCTAATAATAATGACTTCTTGGAATCCATTTGTATCTTCCTTTGCTATTCCTGTCTTTCTTATATTCTTTTCTTTTTTGTCTGGGTGTGATTTCTGTTTTATAAATGCCATACTGCTCACAGACAGACTTTTGATCAGGTAGATAGGAATATTTGGACACAGATTTTTGCATTTTAATGTTGGTACAAAGTCCTATGAGATTTTTGGTTACAATGGAGTAAATTTCTCCCCAAGTGTAAGTTTCATATGGGAGGGAGAATGAGTTCTCATTTTTCATATAATCAACAAATCTACTGGGTAATGCTGCCATATAGACTTGTTTCCACAGGAGATTTTTACTGTCCTTGACCTCATATATCCTTTGTGTCCACTCTTTGTGAAACTGTTCATACTCATACATTTTTCTGCACTTCATGTTCATTAAAACAGTTTCATGCTTATCAGAGATCTGTGTCTCTGTGCCACACCAGTGTTCTAATATCAGAGTGGTTAAAGCTCCAATCATATTATTCATGGGTGTACCATTTGAATGATACACAACATCTCCTTGTTCATCCTTAAGAATTTCAGCTTCCATTTTGGTAAGCATAAGTGGAGAAGAAGTAATCTCCCACCATTTACTAAGGGATCCAGTGAAACATTGAATAAGACTTTTGCAGGCTTCTACTTCACTCTTTCCCTTCATACACATAATTTTGTAGGACACGAACATTCTGTCAATGACTTGCCTGATTTGTGCGACTGACAGATTGTTCAGGTTCCATTCCTGGTACCATTCATCGGCATATGATATTCCCTCAGGAACCTTTCCTTTGCCTAGCAGATCAGGAGCAGCAGGCCGATGGGAATGGGGAGGTATTTTCTCATAGGAAGGTTTGCAGATTCTTACTAAGGACTGATGTTCTTCAGGAGTCTTTTTGGAGCTTTCTGGAGGAGGAGACTCAGGAGGGAAAAATAAAGAAAACTTTTGTTTAGTATTCAAACCAGAAGGATTATATACAAGAGGTGAAATTATAGACATGTGAGGTGGAGGTGTGAGAAAAGAGTGTGGAATAGGTTTGCCAACCTTTTTCTTACTTAGCTTAGTCAAAGATTTTCCTATGGTAGCAAGGGCTAAGTTTAGATCTTCAACAGTTTCTCTTTTCTCTGACACATTATGTAGGACTTGATCTACCTTAGTATCAAGGTTATGAACCTTGTCTTGAATCTCATTGACAACATGTACAGCTGTATTGGTAGATACCTGCAAATCATAAAATTGCTCAGGTTTTATTTTGTCTGTGGGTTCAAAAACCTGAGTAGCCATTCCTCTGAGTGCAGTGTTTGTCCAATTTAATTGCTCAGACACAGATTGCACTCTTTTATCTATGCCTGATAACTGGTTCCCAGTATCTATCAATAAAGGAGCAGCCTTGGCAGAATTAGAACCACTTTCCAAGATAATGCTTTGGAAGGGCGGAAAGGTTGTTCTAGATTCTATAGTACTACCTTCAGTAGTATTCCATTTATGGCCAGGTATACTGGAACTTTCACCAGTGGCTTGGACAGTCAGGGATTGAATTGATTTCTTCCACTCATAGAAAGAAATCCAATAATTATTATCTTTCATATATGCCTTCCATTCTTCTGCTAATCTTTGTTTATCTTTAGAAGGCGTGGCAATATGAAATTCTTCTGCCTCAGGGTTAGCGAACAGATCCCAGTTTGTCATTTTCTTTATCCAGTCTTCGGGGAACTATCCTTTTTGACAACCAGTCATGATAGTAAAATACTTCAACATTTCTTCTATGGCTGGTTTCTTCATGGAAGGAGGCAGAGGACTAGAGAATCTGCTTTCTGGTATTACTGTGTCACATTGTTCTACATAACCTAAGCCATATTTAGGGGCATTTGGAGTTCTGGAGCCTCTATAACATTCTTTTAGTCTAGGATCTAGACTGGTTATTGAAGGCATGTAGTGAATCATTTGACAGGAAGCAGATTCATTTAGACACATGGACTGACTCAAAGACTGACTGGTAGAAACAAACAACTGTACAATGTTTTCTACCGACCTGACAGATATTGAATCCATTCGGACTATTTCTACTTTGACACAGAAAGGGAGGGCTTTGAGGTTTACTTTCTCTTTTAAACTGTTAGACAGAGAGAGTTCAACCAAGCTGCTAGCGTTTTCCCCAGGTCTTGGTAGCAAGCTTCAACGATCTTCGTATCCTCTCCGTCGGAGGAAGCCCCTGCTTACAAATGGTATCAGAGCCATGCATTCACTTTTGTCCCGGGTATGAGAACATCTCTCTCGATCTGTTCGTTTTGTTTTAAGTCTGTATAAATCTGTCTGTATTGTCTGTATAACGTCCTTTTGATTCATTCGAAGCTTTCTAGCTTTGACCTGGGGAAAAGGCCAGCAGCTTGGTTGAACTCTCTCTGTCTAATAGTTTAAAAGAGAAAGTAAACCTCAAATCCCTCCCTTTCTGTGTCAAAGTAGAAATAGTCCGAATGGATTCAATATCTATCAGGTCGGTAGAAAACACTGTACAGTCGTCTGTTTCTACCAGTCAGTCTTTGAGTCAGTCCATGTGTCTAAATGAATCTGCTTCCTGTCAAATGATTCAATACATGCCTTCAATAGCCAATCTGGATCCTAGACTAAAAGAATGTTATAGAGGCTCCAGAACTCCAAATGCCCCTAAATATGGCTTAGGTTATGTAGAACAATGTGACACAGTAATACCAGAAAGCAGATTCTCTAGTCCTCTGCCTCCTTCCATGAAGAAACCAGCCATAGAAGAAATGTTGAATTATTTTACTATCATGACTGGTTATCAAAAAGGACAGTTCCCCGAAGAATGGATAAAGAAAATGACAAACTAGGATCTGTTCACTAACCCTGAGGCAGAAGAATTTCATATTGCCACGCCTTCTAAAGATAAACAAAGATTAGCAGAAGAATGGAAGGCATATATGAAAGAAAATAATTGTTGGATTTCTTTCTATGAGTGGAAGAAATCAAGTCAATCCCTGATTGTCCAAGCCACTGGTTAAAGTTCCAGTATACCTGGCCATAAATGGAAGACTACTGAAGGTAGTACTATAGAATCTAGAACAACCTTTCCGCCCTTCCAAAGAATTATCTTGGAAAGTGGTTCTAATTCTGCCAAGGCTGCTCCTTTATTGATAGATACTGAGAACCAGTTATCAGGCATAGATAAAAGAGTGCAATCTATGTCTGAGCAATTAAATTGGAAAAACACTGCACTCAGAGGAATGGCTACTCAGGTTTTTGAACCCACAGACAAAATAAAACCTGAACAATTTTATGATTTGCAGGTATCTACCAATACAGCTGTACATGCTGTCAATGAGATTCAAGACAAGGTTCATAACCTTGATACTAAGGTAGATCAAGTTCTGCATAATGTGTCATAGAAAAGAGAAACTGTTGAAGATATAAACTTAGCCCTTGCTACCATAGGAAAATCTTTGACTAAGCTAAGTAAGAAAAAGGTTGACAAACCTATTCCAGACTCTTTTCTCACACCTCCACCTCACATGTCTATAATTTCACCTCTTGTATATAATCCTTCTGGTTTGAATACTAAACAAAAGTTTTCTTTATTTTTCCCTCCTGAGTCTCCTCCTCCAGAAAGCTCCAAAAAGACTCCTGAAGAACATCAGTCCTTAGTAAGCATCCGCAAACCTTCCTATGAGCAAATACCTCCCCATTCTCATCGGCCTGCTGCTCCTGATCTGCTAGGCAAAGGAAAGGTTCCTGAGGGAATATCATATGCCGATGAATGGTACCAGGAATGGAACCTGGACAATCTGTCAGTCGCACAAATCAGGCAAGTCATTGACAGAATGTTCGTGTCCTACAAAATTATGTGTATGAAGGGAAAGGGTGAAGTAGAAGCCTGCAAAAGTCTTATTCAATGTTTCACTGGATCCCTTAGTAAATGGTGGGAGATTACTTCTTCTCCACTTATGCTTACCAGAATGGAAGATGAAATTCTTAAGGATGAACAAGGAGATGTTGTGTATCATTCAGATGGTACACCCATGAATAATATGATTGGAGATTTAACCACTCTGATATTAGAACACTAGTGTGGCACAGAGACAGAGATCTCTGATAAGCATGAAACTGTTTTAATGAACATGAAGTACAGAAAAATGTCTGAGTATGAACAGTTTCACAAAGAGTGGACGCAGAGGATATATGAGGTCAAGGACAGTAAAAATCTCCTGTGGAAACAAGTCTATATGGCAGCATTACCCAGTTGATTTGTTTATTATATGAAAAATGAGAACTCATTCTCCCTCCCATATGAAACTTACACTTGGGGAGAAATTTACTCCATTGTAACCAAAAATCTCATAGGACTTTGTACCAGCATTAAAATGCAAAAATCTGTGTCCAAATCTTCCTATCTACCTGATCAAAAGTCTGTCTGTGAGCAGTATGGCATTTATAAAACAGAAATCACACCCAGACAAAAAAGAAAAGAATATAAGAAAGACAGGAATAGCAAAGGAAGATACAAATGGATTCCAAGAAGTCATTATTATGAGCCCAAGGATATCCATTTGAAAACCCACAAAGCTGAACAAAGACAAAAGCTAAAATGCTGGATATGTGGGAAAGAAGGACACACTGCATATCATTGTCCTGATAATGATGCAGCAAGGAAAAGTAAAGGAAAGCTCTCAGAACAAAGAGCTAAAGACTATAAGGATAAACAAGCTGCAGAAGCAAGAAGAAGGGTAAGATTTGGTTGCAATAGGTGTGGAGATGCCTCTCATGAGACAAATGACTGTCCTCAAGGCCCATTTAATCAGCCTAAACTAGAAGCTCATCCTCTTGAGGCCCAATATGACTCCTCCTTTGAATATTCTGGAGAGTATTTTGAAGATTATTCTTCTTCTGAAGGAGAATGTTTTGTAAATAATGTTTGTAGATGTGATCATCCATATGAGTGTGCTTGTACAGATAATATGAGTGAGGTTACTAGTAGTAGTTCTGTAATACCTTTGATTGAGAAACTCAAAGTCTGCATGCACCATATCAAAGGAAATGATGATACTGAAGCACAGATGTTAGCCCAGATAAAATGCGTTCCAGAAGGAGAAATGAAAGCTGCTCTTTTAGACACATATATCAAAACAATCAAAGCAGCTCAAAAAGGTCAAGGTTCTAAAAAGCCACCTCTATTTTTTGAGGCATATTATGAAAAGAATACCAAAACTTATATGAAGTTTAACAGAGAACCGAGACCTCAAGAATTAACTTTATCTACTATGGCTTCTGACCTTACAAGTCTCAAAACAGAAGTTGCATATTTAAGAAGGAATATGGATTTTCTTCAGCAAGAAATAGAACATGCTTATCCAGTAGACAGCTGCGCCAGGCAAGAAATTCTTGAGCTCAGAAGAAGAATAGACAATATTCCTCCTCCATTGGAAGACGCCCCATATGAAGAACTGCATCAAGAAGCAACAGCTGTGCCAAAATCAGCAGTTGAAGAATTTTCTAACATGCAGGTTTTAACAGTTTCTTATCATAATTATTATGTACATATTAAGTTAGAAATTATGCAGGAAATCTTCTTCTTGACTGCCCTTATTGATACAGGGTCAGATATCAATCTCCTGCATAAGAATGTTATCCCCGCTAAATATTGGGGACCTAGCTCTGTTTGTGTCACAAGGTTAGGAAATAAAGATGTGAACTTCAAGTATGAAGTACCTAGAGCTAATATTTTATTTGGGGAATACAACATAGGGATGCGCTTCCATGTTGGTGAAGCACCTGTTGATTGCATCCTAGGAACTCCATTTTTATCTATGGTATCTCCTCATGGTTCATGTACTATAGATCAGCAAGCAGGGTACTTTTTCACAATTCCATCTTTGGCAGACCAGCCCCAAAAGATAATCAGATTGAAGTTCACTACTGAACCATATTGGCAGGTTGGTTATTTGAATTGCATGGTAATTTTCAAGCAATTCAATTTAGAAACAAGAAAGGCAGAAGAACATTATTACAGTGACAACACGCCTTGGTCCGTGTTCAAATCATATTGGCATCCTACTTGGCAACTAAGGCATATAGAAACTATGGAAATAGGCCTTCCTGGATTCTCGAGGAATACTAATCCCACAGTGATTCCTCCACAACATATACTTGGGAAAATGTCTCTTCCTATTATCAGCACCAGCAGAGAAAAGTTAATTGATTTGGGCGATTTAACTCGACTCAGGACTGCAGAGACCCAGTGGTATGAACCAGCTATTCGGTCATGGTGCAGGTCCCCAGTATATCACTCTTTCCAGATCAATCATATGAGAAGGAGATCCTGATAATCTCATTCATGGGCTTACATATGCCCAATATAAAGCAACTTGGTTCAATGCTTTTCTTTGGAAAAGTAGATTTGAATTCTTCTATACTATCATCAGATTTGCACATAGGTTTAGAGAATTTGAAGAACCAAGCTGGCTAATGGAATGGTGGGAAAAGTTTGGACTAAATCCTGTTGGAGTTAACCCTGAGGTTAGTGAAACCGCAAGGATGTTCCCTCAATGGCATCAACCATTAAATTCCATCAGTGATTTATATATTGAAGAACAATTCAAAGATATCTTCATTCAGGAGAAACATCCATGGGTCCTCCGGACAAAGTTTATGCTTGAAGATGACGAAGACAATGAACCCATCCTTCTTCGACAAGTATATACAATGCATTGGGATCCATATCGCTTCCACTTCAATCATTGGGATCGCCCTCTTGATTAAAGATGTATTTCATGTCTAGATAGCCGACAGTGGCGCTATCCGTTTTCCGTGGGTTGTCGATATCAACTCCACAGTGTAAAGTGTACATATAGGAGTCATGTTGTGTCTAAAGTAATCATGAAGACTCTGAGCAGTTCTCCGACTTTTGGTGAGGATTGACCCACATCTTTATGACTACTTGTGATTGTCAATAAAGTTTGTTGGATCCTAGGGTCCCACAAATCCTTCTTTCGGTGATTTGATCAGGGAATCCTGCGTGACTCCCGTGTCAAGTCTTTACTTTAATAAAGATTGTTGGATACGAGATCCTCTCGTGAACTGATGTGGTGGCCAACACATGGGGCCATGAGTCATATCTTGTATTCAATCAATCATGCCTCTCCTCCGGAAATTTGTTATATAAGGAGGATGAGTCTCTCATTTGAGGCATTCGAAGTCAGTGTGAGTTTGAGTTGTCTAGCTTCCCTCTCTTTGAAGCTCGTGTCTTTCTGTCAATCTTAGGGTATTGTGATAAGCCTATGCGATCTGGCTCAGCCAACGTGAACCTAAAGTGGCAGCAATACATAGATCAAGTCTGTCTGTCCCAGTGTATGAGCATTGTGCTCAGTCGATAGAAGAGTCGTGCCTCCTGCACATGATTGTAATACCCTGGAGCATTTGGCTCATATTAATATAAACTATGATATTTCATCTTCCGCTTATATCTTGAGTATTCTTGCACTTGTGTCTATTGTTATGCATTCTGCACAAATCACCATGGACTTGGGATGTTAATGTCAGTCGAGCCGATAAGTTGGCAGCCCGGGTGGTAAGGTTGTCGAGAGGGTGGAGTGAGAGCCGCAGTGAAAGCCGGTAGTAAGCCCCGCTAAGGCAAGGAGGCCGCTAGGGCAGTGGTAGGCTGAAGGCGAGAAGCAACTCCAATTAGCCTAGTTTCAAATAGACCTGGTTGGTAAAAGGGAATGTCCTGATGGAGTTTGGGATATAATCAACAAATCTACTGGGTAATGCTGCCATATAGACTTGTTTCCACAGGAGATTTTTACTGTCCTTGACCTCATATATCCTTTGTGTCCACTCTTTGTGAAACTGTTCATACTCAGACATTTTTCTGTACTTCATGTTCATTAAAACAGTTTCATGCTTATCAGAGATCTTTGTCTTTGTGCCACACCAGTGTTCTAATATCAGAGTGGTTAAAGCTCCAATCATATTATTCATGGGTGTACCATCTGAATGATACACAACATCTCGTTGTTCATCCTTAAGAATTTCAGCTTCCATTTTGGTAAGCATAAGTGGAGAAGAAGTAATCTCCCACCATTTACTAAGGGATCCGGTGAAACATTGAATAAGACTTTTGCAGGCTTCTACTTCACCCTTTCCCTTCATACACATAATTTTGTAGGACACGAACATTCTGTCAATGACTTGTCTGATTTGTGCGACTGACAGATTGTCTAGGTTCCATTCCTGGTACCATTCATCGGCATATGATATTCCCTCAGGAACCTTTCCTTTGCCTAGCAGATCAGGAGCAGCAGGCCGATGAGAATGGGGAGGTATTTGCTCATAGGAAGGTTTGCGGATGCTTACTAAGGACTGATGTTCTTCAGGAGTCTTTTTGGAGCTTTCTGGAGGAGGAGACTCAGGAGGGAAAAATGAAGAAAACTTTTGTTTAGTATTGAAACCAGAAGGATTATATACAGGAGGTGAAATTATAGACATGTGAGGTGGAGGTGTGAGAAAAGAGTCTCGAATAGGTTTGTCAACCTTTTTCTTACTTAGCTTAGTCAAAGATTTTCCTATGGTAGAAAGGGCTAAGTTTATATCTTCAACAATTTCTCTTTTCTCTGACACATTATGCAGGACTTGATCTACCTTAGTATCAAGGTTATGAACCTTGTCTTGAATCTCATTGACAACATGTACAGCTGTTTGGTAGATACTTGCAAATCATAAAATTGCTCAGGTTTTATTTTGTCTGTGGGTTCAAAAGCCTGAGTAGCCATTCCTCTGAGTGCAGTGTTTGTCCAATTTAATTGCTCAGACACAAATTGCACTCTTTTATCTATGCCTGATAACTGGTTCCCAATATCTATCAATAAAGGAGCAGCCTTGGCAGAATTAGAACCACTTTCCAAGATAATGCTTTGGAAGGGTGGAAAGGTTGTTCTAGATTCTATAGTCCTACCTTCAGTAGTCTTCCATTTATAGCCCGGTATACTGGAACTTTCATCAGTGGCTTGGACAGTTAGGGATTGACTTGATTTCTTCCACTCATAGAAGGAAATCCAACAATTATTTTCTTTCATATATGCCTTCCATTCTTCTGCTAATATTTGTTTATCTTTAGAAGGCATGGCAATATGAAATTCTTCTGCCTCAGGGTTAGTGAACAGATCCCATTTGTAAGCAGGGGCTTCCTCCGACGGAGAGGATCCGAAGATCGTTGAAGCTTGCTGATCGTTTGGATTCTTGCAGTGCCTTCTCTTCCTTGTTTCTACTTTCTGCATGCTTTAATGCCCAGCCACCAATCATGAAGCTACCATCCCGAACTCCATCAGGACGTTCCCTTTTATGAACCAGGTCTATTTGAAACTGAGCTAACTGGAGTTGCTTCTCGCCTTCAGCCTACCACTGCCCTAGCGGCCTCCTTGCCTTAGCAGGACTTACTACTGGCTTTCACTGCGGATCTCACTCCACCCTCTGGACAACCTTACCACCCGGGCTGCCAACTTATCGGCTCGACTGACATTAACATCCCAAGTCCATGGTGATTTGTGCAGAATGCATAACAATAGACACAAGTGCAAGAATACTCAAGATATAAGCTGAAGATGAAATATCAGAGTTTATATTAATATGAGCCAAATGCTCCAGGGTATTACAATCATGTGCAGGAGGCACGAATCTTCTCTCGACTGAGCACAATGCTCATACATTGGGACAGACAGACTCGATCTATGTATTGCTGCCACTTTAGGTTCACGCTGGCTGAGCCAGATCGCGCAGGCTTATCACAATACCCTAAGACTGACAGAAATACACGAGCTTCAGAGAGAGGGAAGCTAGACGACTCAAAATCACACTGACTTTGAATGCCTCAAATGAGAGACTCATCCTCCTTATATAACAAATTTCTGGAGGAGAGGCATGATTGAGTGAATACAAGATATGACTCATGGCCCCATGTGTTGGCCACCACATCAGTTCACGAGAGGATCTCGTATCCAACACTCTTTATTAAAGTAAAGACTTGACAGGGGAGTCACGCAAGATTCCCTGATCAAATGACCGAAAGCAGGATTTGTGGGACCCGAGGATCCGACAAACTTTATTGATAATCACAAGTAGTCATGAAGATGTGGGTCAAGCCTCACCAAAAGTCGGAGAAGTGCTCCGAGTCTTCATGATTACTTTAGACACAACATGACTCCTATCTAAATATGTACACTTTACACTGTGGAGTTGATATTGACAACCCATGGAAAATGGATAGCGCCATTGTCGGCTATCAAGACATGAGATACATCCTAGTCTTAATCATTTTCAATATGAGTAGAAAATCTCTCTGGATAATATAGACTATCCCAAGCTTTAGTATAAATTTTTCGGACATACTGCAAGGTTCCATTTTGTCTTTGGAGTAGTGTCTGTATTCGGATTGCCCATTGAAAATGATTCTGGATGTAGAGCTGGTACAATTCTTGATCGTTTGGCCCTTGGAAATTTAGATATCTGACATAAGACATGTTCCAAAAGTGAGATAAAATTGTAGGATCAACTTCTTCTCGATTGATCCCAAAATCTTGCCACCAGGAATAGAGCCATGTTGGTGGGTTAAAATGGGTAGCTGAATTAATGCACCTGAATTTAACTATGTAATACATGTCTTCTTGATAGAAGAGGTCCCACCAAAGGCGTGTGTATTCATAGTAGTTGTAGCAGGTTTCAGGAAAGATGATTTCAGCATTCTGTTCAGGCCATTGAAAGAGAGTTCGTGGTCGATTGAGACAGAAGTATTTCTGCTTATGATCTTCTCTTTCGATCTTCCATATCTGATCTATATCGTGAAACCATTCTGTTAAATGACAACCTGCATCTAGTGCATGTCTGGTAGCTCTATGCACAATAGGAGAAAGAAGATTGGAAGGTCCTGATCTTCGTATTTCTGGTACAAGAACAGAATAAAGAATTTGAGTAGCAGGACTAATAATCTTCTTTTGCCATAGTCCCCATCTAGGCACCCATTGATGCTAATAATCTTCCCAAGGCAGTCTGTCAGGAATATTTTCAATATGCTCATTATTGTTTCTTAATTGGATAGAAACAATAAGACATTGATGCACAATTTGTAAATGTTCTCTGCTTAAGAAATCGGCCAAAGAATTTGTAGAACCTTTAATATGCTCAATTGTGAAGTCAAAGTTGCTGAATAAAGCCTGCCATCTAGCAAACTTATGATCTCCTGGATTTCTTAATTCTTTATGGAGGACTTTGTTCATGGCTGCAGCATCTGTCCTTAAAACAAACTTTTTATAAATCAGATATAATTCAAATTTATAAATAGAATTCAAAGCAGCCTTAATCTCTTTATCTAGAGTAGAATAGTTCTGTTCAGCTGAACTCCATAATCCAGAAGCAAATTGAATGAATTCTTCATTTCCTTGTGGGGTTTTCTGTTTGAGAACAACTCCCCAGCCTATATTACTTGCATCACTTTCTACAATTTTTAGCCATTTGTCATTGGCAATGTGAAGAACTGGCAGAGTTCTGAATTTAGCTTTGATATTTCTGACAGCCCTAGTATGCTCTTCTGTCCAAGGACTGGGTTCTTGTTTCAGCCTGTTGTTGAGAAGTTTTCGGTCTTTTTCACAGTCTTTATAAAAATTACTTACATAATTCAAACTACCCAAAAATCTTTGAAGTTGTTTGCGATCTAGAATTTGGTCTGGAAACTTGTTTGCAAATTCTATGGCATGAGGTTGTAAGGAGATTTGTCCTTTGGAAATAATGTGTTCAAGGAATTTAATATCCGTCTGGCACAATTCCATATTTTTCTTAGACAATACTAATCCAGCTTGTTTGCAAGCATGGAGAAACTTCTGCAGATGCTTGAAGTGTTGCTCAATAGAGGAGGAAAAAATTAAAATATCATCAATATATACAATTAACCATGCAAAATAAGGCTTGAGAGCCTCATCCATAACCCGCTAAAACTTAGAAGGGGCATGTTTCAATCCAAATGGCATAACATTCCATTCATAGTGCCCTGCTGGAACATTAAAAGCAGTCTTGAATTTGTCTTTTTCATCAATGGCCACTTGCCAAAATCCAGACTTAAGATCAAACTTGGAGAAGATCTTTTCTCCAGCTATGCGAGTAACTAAGTTGCTTTTATTGGGTATAGGATAGGTATCATCTGCTAAGACTTTATTTAAAGGTTTATAATTTACAACCAACCTAGGGATACCTCGGACTTGCTTAGAATGTTTATTTACATAAAACCCATAACAGTTCCATGGGCTGGTAGATTTTCTGATCAAGCCTCTTTCTAGCAAACTGTCAATTTCTTCGGCACATAGATTCTGATATTCAGCATTCATCGGAATAGCTCTGCTCTTACATGGAGTTCCTGCATAATATTCTCTGTAGGGTAGATGAACAACATGTTTCCTTTGCTTCTAGAAAGCTGTAGGGTGCTCAGAACAAACAGAATCTGAGAATAGCCTTCTCATAGATTCAATTCTAGCCTTTATAGTAGGATCTTGGAGATGTGCTTCGATCTTTAGGCTAGTTTGTAATGATTTAATTTCTTGAATCCTTTGAGCTTTGAGCAGATTGATTGTTACTAAATCTGTACACTTGGGAGTAGAAATAAAAGGTAGTGTAATGGTTTTTTTCCCAAGGGTAATAAAATATCCTGGCTGAACTGAAGATATATTTTTTGTTCCATGTGGGGATACAGCAGCGAAAAAGGGTGTGCCAAGAACACAGGCTATAGGTATATCTGCTAGGAAGAATTTGAGGTCAAGGCAGTAAGTATCAAAACAGAGAGTGGCTTTTGGAATGAAAAAGGAAATATTTGTCAAGATATTTCCTAGGCCTGATACTGTTAAGCTTGTCTTTTCCCAATATGCCACATGAATCACATGCTTATTGAGTAGATTCAAGTCAGACCCTGTGTCTAGCAATGTCTTCAATCTGAAATTGAGGTCTTGAATCTTAAGATTAACCAGAATATGATATTGCTGATGTTTCACTTGGCACCTTTCTGGTTTTTCTTTTTCTTCTTCTTCTGCCTGTTTTTGTTTTGCTTTGAGTTTCTTTAACTCTTGACCCAAGTCAGAGACAGACAGGAAATGAACAGAGCAGGACATCAGAGGAGCAGAAATAGGTTTAAGCTGAGGTGGTAGGATAAGCCTTGTGTAATTCCATTCATAGAAGGATATATAGAGTTTATGCTTATCCATGTATATTTTCCATTCATTGGATAGTGCTATTTTCTCAGCTAGACTTGTAGAGGCTGCAAAGTCAGCACATCTAGGATGTGTATACAGATCCCAGTTCATCATGTTTTTTATCCATGTCTCTGAGACAAGTCTTTTGGGACAACCTTTTGCAAGTTTAAAAAACTTTTTGACTTCAGAAGCAGATGGTTTTCTTATGTTTTTACCAAAAGGTAGAGACAATCTTCTGCATATTTCTTCCTCTGCATTTTGTTGCATGAATACGCAATGTGAATCATGAGGGAATGGTATGTTAGAACATTGCGGATGAGGAAAGACTTCTTTAGAGGTAGAAGATGGAGGAGGAAGATTAGTTCTAGGATTATGATGAAAATGTAAACTAGAACTACTAGCAAAAGTAGATAAAGAAGATAGGCTAACCATTTCTTTACAATCGGGACACTGTACAGGATAAGGAACTTCCCCTATTTGTGCAGCTATTGACTGGAGAGGTAGATGCATGCAATATTGTTTAATAGGGGGAGGAGGTCTTGAAGGCTTTGGCCAGGTTGTATTTCTCGAGAGCTGGCTTTTCGGGAATGACAGGACTGCAGAGCCATCGGTTTCTCGGATTTGGGCAAATGTAATGGCTCTCTGAATGGGTACCTTTGGAGTGTCAATTACCCAGTCAGAGGGAAACTTTAGATCTTCCCATATTATAGTACTATGTTCAACCTTTTGATTTAGAGCATCAGTAAGAACAAGAGTACTAGTCAAAGAGTCTTTGCTTGGGGCATGTAGGACTGCAGGATACATAGTATTGGTGTATCTGAAACAACCTTTAGCAAGAATAGCAATATTTTGTCTCTTGCTTTTCATATCAAACCCTGTGGTCAAAATTTGAAGTTTTAATATATCTCCTAGGGTTTCATCAGAGATAGAGACAGAAAAGTTTGGATAGCAGTCAAAGTAAACAGGGTCGTTGGATAAGGGTGCTACTATCCCACCAATAATAGAATCAGTGAACTTATTATGAGTAAGATCCCGAAGTATGCATAGAACATAGGCATCAATGCCTTTGTGTACAAGGGCATTTATTCCTATTTGAATACAGCCAAAATGGAGGAATTTAGTGTTGTGCTTCTTGGCTTCTTTTTGATTTCAGCGGGATCTAGGAGTGAAATAGTTTGTACTTCATTGCTATTCTGTTGTATCGTGCTAGTGGACTCTTTGACAAAGATTCTTGTAATAGCGGTGAGATGGAACATATTAAGATCTTTATACACTTTGGAAGGATCTATGGATGGAAGTTTCCAGGCAGCCTGAGGATTTTCTTCTGTTATTTCTAGATTCGCTTCATTTATGGTAGGAGATCGACTCAGAGAAAACATTTGAGCTAATCCATCAGAACCAGACGTACTAGCCTCTTCAACTTCAGACTCTCTAAGTTCTCTAAATGACATAGACTTAGAATCCATTCGGACTATTTCTCCTTTGACACAGAAAGGGAGGGCTTTGAGGTTTACTTTCTCTTTTAAACTGTTAGACAGAGAGAGTTCAACCAAGCTGCTGGCCTTTTCCCCAGGTCAAAGCTAGAAAGCTTCGAATGAATTAAAAGGACGTTATACAGACAGATTTATACAGACTTAAAACAAAACGAACAGATCGAGAGACATGTTCTCATACCCGGGGCTGATAATAGGAAGAGACATTTGCCCAAGTATATGTTGTGGAGGAATCACTGTGGGATTGGTATTCCTCGAGAATCCAAGAAGGCCTATTTCCATAGTTTCTGTATGCCTTAGTTGCCAAGTAGGATGCCAATATGATTTGAACACGGACCAAGGCGTGTTGTCACTGTAATAATGTTCTTCTGCCTTTCCTGTTTCTGAATTGAATTGCTTGACAATTACCATGCAATTCAAATAACCAACCTGCCAATATGGTTCAGTAGTGAACTTCAATCTGATTATCTTCTGGGGCTGGTCTGCCAAAGATAGAATTGTGAAAAAGTACCCTGCTTGCTGATCTATAGTACATGAACCATGAGGAGATACCATAGATAAAAATGGAGTTCCTAGGATGCAATCAACAGGTGCTTCACCAACATGGAAGCGCATCCCTATGYTGTATTCCYCAAATAAAATATTAGCTCTAGGTACTTCATACTTGAAGTTCACATCTTTATTTCCTAACCYTGTGACACAAACAGAGCTAGGTCCCCAATATTTAGCGGGGATAACATTCTTATGCAGGAGATTGATATCTGACCCTGTATCAATAAGGGCAGTCAAGAAGAAGATTTCCTGCATAATTTCTAACTTAATATGTACATAATACTTCTGATAAGAAACTGTTAAAACCTGCATGTTAGAAAATTATTCAACTGCTGATTTTGGCACAACTGCTGCTTCTTGATGCAGTTATTCATATGGGGCGTCTTCCAATGGAGGAGAAATATTGTCTATTCTTCTTCTGAGCTCAAGAATTTCTTGCCTGGCCCAGCTGTCTACTGGATAAGCATGTTCTATTTCTTGCTGAAGAAAATCCATATTCCTTCTTAAATCTGCAACTTTTGTTTTGAGACTTGTAAGGTCAGAAGCCATAGAAGATAAAGTTAATTCTTGAGGTCTCGGTTCTCTGTTAAAATTCATATAAGTTTTGGTATTCTTTTCATACGATGCCTCTAAAAATAGAGGTGGATTTCTAGAACCTTGACCTTTTTGAGCTGCTTTGACTGTTTTGATATATGTGTCTAAAAGAGAAGCTTTCATTTCTCCTTCTGGAAGGCCTTTTATCTGGGCTAACATCTGTGCTTCAGTATCATCATTTCCTTTGATATGGTGCATGTAGACTTTGAGTTTCTCAATAAAAGGTATTACAGAACTACTACTAGTAACCTCACTCATATTATCTGTACAAGCACACTCATATGGATGATCACATCTACAAACATTATTTACAAAACATTCTCCTTTAGAAGAAGAATAATCTTCAGAATACTCTCCAGAATATTCAAAGGAGGAGTCATATTGGGCCTGGAGAGGATGAGCTTCTAGTTTAGGCTGATTAAATGGGCCTTGAGGACAGTCATTTGTCTCATGGGAGGCATCTCCACACCTATTGCAACCAAATCTTACCCTTCTTCTTTCTTCTGCAGCTTGTTTATCCTTATAGTCTTTAGCTCTTTGTTCTGAGAGCTTTCTTTACTTTTCCTTGCTGCATCATTATCAGGACAATGATATGCAGTGTGTCCTTCTTTCCCACATATCCAACATTTTAGCTTTCATCTTTGTTCAGCTTTGTGGGTTTTCAAATGGATATCCTTGGGCTCGGCTCATAATAATGATTTCTTGGAATCCATTTGTATCTTCCTTTGCTATTCCTGTCTTTCTTATATTCTTTTATTTTTTGTCTGGGTGTGATTTCTATTTTATAAATGCCATACTGCTCACAGACAGACTTTTGATCAGGTAGATAGGAAGATTTAGACACAGATTTTTGCATTTTAATGCTGGTACAAAGTCCTATGAGATTTTTGGTTACAATGGAGTAAATTTCTCCCCAAGTGTAAGTTTCATATGGGAGGGAGAATGAGTTCTCATTTTTCATATAATCAACAAATCTACTGGGTAATGCTGCCATATAGACTTGTTTCCACAGAAGATTGGTACATAAATTATGCCCCTGTACTTCAGAATTTCATTATTATCTAGCTTATATTCTTCAATTTTCTACTACAAATTACTTTGCTGTAATTTTTCCACTAATTTCTTGTATTGCAAATCTAATTTATCAACCTCCAAAATTTTGTCTTTCAAATATGATTGGTACATGTTAATGGTTGTAGCATGCAATTCATGCACTCTTCTACTGAGTGCATCAACCACTTTGTTCTCTTTCTCTTTGATATGTTTTATATCAAAGTCATATTCACTAAGAAATTATAACCATCTACTTTGCCTAGCATTTAGAGTTGGCTGATCATATAAATATTCCATACCATTATGGTCTGTCCTCAGCTCAAACCTTTTCCCCATGAGGTAGTGTCTAAACCCATTTTTACTGAGGACTCCACCAAGTCCTTCTTTAGATGCATCTGTGCATACAATGAAGTCTTCATTTGGGTCTGCAATCCTTAGTATTGGAGCACTTGTTAATAATTGTTTCAAGTGTTGGAAACTATTTTCACAATCCAATGTCCACTGAAACTTCACACCCTTCTTTTGCAAGGAAGTGATTGGGTGTGAAATCTTTGAGAATCCTTCAATAAATCTCTTATAGTAGTTTGCAAGGCCCATGAATGATCTGACCTCGATCACATTCTTCGACGTTGACCATTCTCTAATGGCTTCTATCTTCTCAGGATCCACTGCTATCCCATCCTCCGAAATGATATGCCCCAAATAATGAATTTGCTTCTGGTAAAATGAGCACTTGCTCAATTTGGCATACAACTGATGCTCCCTTAATACTTGTAATACCATCCTCAAGTGTTGTTCATGCTCTTCCTCTTATTTAGAATATATAATAATGTCATCTAGAAATACAATGACAAACTTATCTAAGTATTCTCTAAAAATACCATTCATTAAAAACATGAAGACAACTGGTGCACTTGATAATCCAAAGGGCACCACTATGAACTCATAATGACCATACCTTGTTCTAAAAGAATTCTTTCTGATGTCTTCTTCTTTAATTCTTACTTGATGATAACCGGACCTAAGATCAATATTGAAGAATATTTTTTCATCTTTCAGCTTATCAAAGAGGTCATCAATCCTTGGAAAAGGATACTTATTCTTCACAATTACCTTGTTCAACTGCCTAAATTCAATGAAAAGTCTCAATTTCCCATCCTTTTTCTTCAAACATAAAATTGGGTCACCCCAAGGTGACACACTTGGGCATATATACCCCTTCTTCAGAAGCTCTTCAAGTTGCATTTGCAACTCCTTCAATTCTGGTGTAATCATCTTGTAAGGAGTCTCAGATACTGGAGCTACTCTAGGCATAAAATCTATGGAGAAATCAATGTCTCTTTTAGGAGGTAATCTTGGTATTTACTTAAACACATCTTCAAACTCTTTTAGGACTACATAATCTTCAATATTTGACACCTTATCTTTAGGTGTCTCTTCCATATGTGTTGCAAATAATTGACACCCTTTTCTGTAACATTTCTTCAGTTGCACTGCTGAAATTTCTCTGATGGTTACTGCCCTAAGAATTCCCTGCACTTTCCTTAGGTTCCCTTCCTCATCCAAGCAAGTAAATGCCTTGTTATGACAATATAGGATAGCATGATGTTGTTCCAACCAATCCATCCCAATTAGACAGTCGTAGGAACCTAAAGGCAAGATGTTCAAATCTACCCTGGTGTTCATTCCATTCATGTCCATAAGACATGACTTAACCATATCATTAACTTTTCTTTTGGCTCTAGTAGCCAGCTGCACCAACCATGATTTTCCATGCTTTTTTCTTGTCAAATGAAAACTTTCCACCATCTTAGGATCTATATAACTATGACTAGCTCCTGAATCAATTAAAATAGTAACGGTTTGGTTGTTGATCATACCTTCCACTTCAATCATATGTGATTTATACTCTGCTTGCTTTTTTTCCAGGGATGCGTAGATCCTTGGTAGATTTATTCTCATGTCCTCCACTGTTTCAGCTTGCTGTACATTGTGAACAGTCCTAACTTTTTCACCTCTGTGAGGACAATCTCTAAACATATGATCTCCTTTACAACCGCTTGTAAGAAGGAAGGTTAGAATTGAAACTGTTCAACACTAACCCAGAGATTTAAACAACCCCTAATTGGCTATATTGAAACCCTTTTCCCTGAAATCCTAAACAATCCCCCCAAAAAAATTCTGTATATGAAAATATATATAGAAGAGTAAATATAAATTTGGGCCTGAGGGCCAAGCTCCAACCAACCTCCAAGCTTAAAGTCTTGTTTGCTCCCTACTCGATGTGCCCGAGTTGCAGCCTGTGATGGAATTCCCCAATGGAAAAAATGCATGATGACATAAGTTGAGAATTAGAATTTTTGAGCTTAGTCTGATGTAGTATATTTATAAGATCTAATTTATTTCTCAAGCAGGCTTCAAATTCCTTTGGACACCACCATCAATGCAAAAGAGACAAAGTTCTCTCTAGTTAATAGTGTAATAGACTATCTGCAAAAACAAAAGCTTCAAAGAATGGGCTTCTTTAAAATGGAGAAGAATAGGAGCTTCTCCAGACACTGAAAGAAAAAAATTCTTGAAAAAAAAAAAAAAAACGTGTAAATAAATGAAGATATGAGTGCAAGCCATGACTGCGTGGCGCCAGGCCTTCAACCAACCAAACTCAAATCCTAAACATAAATTTTTGGATGATTTCCCTTTCTGCACCAGCGGCCCTCTTAGAACAGGTATAATGTAAAGAGATAATATATATATATATATATCAGCCGAGGAGAGAAAGACCACAAGGAGCGATGCATCCATCTGACAAAATCTGCAATCAAAATGGAGTTAAGGAGTGAATTTTACAGGCAAGGATGCACCATCAATTAAGATGAAGTTTTGATTTTGGTATGTTTAGAGATCAGAGAATGTGGAGGATTTCCTGCTAGACCTCTTGATTTATTTGAATGCATCCTTCATGCGATTGATGCACTTGGTGCGTGCTGCTATTTTATTAGACTTTTCATTCTCTATACAAACTGTGACCAACCAATGCAGAGACATATTCTGGCATTCATTTCAATAAGCTTGTAAGAACAAAAAAACAAGTCAGCACTCAAGCCACGGCTGAGGAGCACGCTGCACACACAGGAAACAATTTTTTTTTAGTAATAAAAACAAAAAGAAAACACACGAGCCAGCGCACCAACTCCAAACCAATTCACATGGAGGATGAGCCCACGAGAGCGCTACACGTTCAAAACCAGCGCCCAGCCACAACACAAGATCAAACACACAATACATAAATTCGGCACACAATAAACAAATTCAGGCACAACTAACTCATAGCAATGCAACCATTCATTTTCAGGACACAACGATAATGGCATACCCTCCTTTCTTATAATGTCCGAGAATGATGGCGCTGGAGGGTGGAGGGAAACTCGATTCCGTTATCAAACTACACTACTTTCTTTTGGAGCAGCTATTTCTAAAACAAACCTATTTAGCACAGAGAAGATACTGCCTATGTATTTTGTGCATAGAGACAATTATTATTATTATTGCGTGCGTAATTATAATTGAAACTAAGCAATAAGAGTGAAAACTGGATGGATTGGTCACACAATTGAGGCTTGAACTTGGCTGGGAAAAATGAGGTGAGGCTGAGCGGTTTGGAAAGAGATATACATGCAAAGTTAGGAAGAGGTCTGTGCTACATCGAGGAGATGAACAAGAGAGATTATTGTGATTCTAGTAATACGCAATATCCTTGCTTAGCCAGGAAACAATACTACGGGTGTGGCCCCTTGTTACTCTCTCGAAATTATAATTATGGTGCAACTGGGGATTACCTAGGCGTTGATATGCTCAATAACCCTGAAATGGTGGCTCAGGATGGCTTAACTTCGTGGAAGACTGCACTCTGGTTTTGGAATGTGAACAACAATTGCCACGCCGCTATTACATCCGGTCATGGATTCAGGGCAACCATTCAAGCAATCAACGGAGTGATAGAATGCAATGGTGGAAACACCGACCAAGTTAATGACCGCATCAGTCACTACACCAACTATTGCAATCAGTTTGGTGTATACCCAGGAAGCAACCTTAACTGTTAACAATAATGAGCCAACGCCTCTTTATCTCCATTAAAATAATTCAAAATAACTAATAAAATTATAGAGGCTAATTACCATCTATAGAGATTGACAATTAACAGTGATAGAGGCTAATAATTAGCATTGCTCTGGGCAAAACTCTCTAATCAAAGCAGATAAAAAAATATAATAATAATAAAAAAAAACAACACAAATCTTTATTTTAATCAAGTTGTAGGCCTTTACCCAGGCCTTTATACAAGCAGAATGCCCAAGCGCCACCGCCATACGCAGCTTTGGTAGAGCTGAACTAAAACGAACACAAGATTTTTTTTTTTTACCGCAGGTTAGCAACACAACAACACACATAATATAAGCTCAGCGCCAAAGCCAGTGACCAAGTGCCAAGATAATCCACCGAGGAACGAGGGAACGCACCACTATGCTAGATGCACCCTCCATTCCTGGAACGAGTTACCAGGGTCGACCTAGAAGGGAGATGGCTATGGCCGCCAGTCTGATCCTTCACCTTGATCGCTTAAAAAAAAACAAAATGAAAAGAGGAGAAGGGTGGGGTTTGAAGTGATAAAAATGAGAAGATTAGGGTTAGGGTTTAGATAGGAGGGCGCTGGAGGAAGCAAGGCGGGCACATGGAATCCATGTGTGCCCGCACTTGTTTTTAAATTATTTTGATTTTATTCTCTTATTTATTAATTTTTTTTTTATAAATTTTGTGTATGTTCGTTTAATTTTTTATTTATTTATTTTAGTGTAAAAATAATTTAGGTTAATTTAGTTTAAATTAATTTAAAGTTAATTTAGGTTAATTTAGTATACAAATAATTTTTACACCCCTCCTAATTATTAGTGTAATTAATTATCTTTAAAAAAAAATTTAATTAAATTAATTGTGTATTTAGTGTAAATTTAAACTACATTAAAGTTAATTAAAATGTTAGAGGGTCCATGGGTTTTGAACCCAAGACCACCCACCAAGCGAAGTGCCTTAAGAAGAGCACTAACACCAACGCGCCCTCATGAGTCGTTATAAAATAAATTATTATACATAAATAAGTTAATAGTCATAAAATAATATCCCGAAGTATAATCTTCAATTATCCATGTTGACCAAACACTGAGTTCCGAGCCCTCAACCCATTGAGCCAGTCGTACAACCCTTCCATTCCATTCCACCAGTCAAATCCAAGTGCTAAGCTTCAATGCCTGAAAGCCACTCTACAATCCTCAAGACTCGCACCTGCAGCCACTGAGACACACAATTCAACGCATATGTACAACGCGCCAAGGTGAGCCCACGAGTCAAGCATCGAAGGATAATTAGTTGTAAGAGAAAAGTTTAAAGGACTTAGACTAGGACAAGTGGAAATGAGGCAGCATACACACTAGGAAAGTAAGCTAGAGGAATTGGCGAGTATGGCGCAAGGCTAGCGTAGCTACCGAGCAAGGGAGTCAATAGTTTTCTTAGGCGAAGAAATCAAGCTTAGACGCTTTAACCCTAACCTAGCCAATCCCCTAAAGAGAGTAATGTCTATTTACAAACAAGTAAAGAATAACTTATGCCTAACCCCGTTTTCTAGTTTAAGTTGCACAAATTTGAAAACGTCCTTGAACTCACCTTGACAACTTTGGTTGATGTAGGTTAAATCATATAGGATGGTTAGGATTCGAGGGAATCAAGGCAGAGGAGTATCGTCACAGGTACCGCCAACACCACCAGCGCTGCCACCACCATCGCCTGAACTAGCTCTCATACTACGCTCGTTGGAGGCCATAAATGAGACTTTAAAGGGGCAACAACCAGCAGGGACCGAAGTGGAACCCCCACCATCTAGAATGGGTAATCCAGAAGTGTCAAGGGATTCAGGGGGAGGACCTCCACCCAAACACATCACTCGAGAACTGCAAAAGATCAAACTTCCAGAGTTCGCAGGGGGTCACGCCAGTGAATGCACAGAACCATGGTTGGAAGGCATGACAAGGTGTTTTTCCTTAAGGGACTATGTGTCCAATTCAAAGGTGAAGATAGCGATTTTTCAGTTAAGAGACAACGCCTTGAACTGGTGGGGCAACCTAGAAAGTCAACTGTATCTTACCTCGAACACAATATCTTGGGAACTTTTCGAGATGGTTTCGAGGGAAAAACAAGTGGTAGGACCTAGCGTTGATAATTGTATAGTAGACCTAGGAGTGTGTACTATGAGGTTGAAGGTATACGTCACTTCTCTCGGGGCATATGACCTAATCATTGGAATGGATTGCTTAGCAGCTCATCGAGCTTTGGTAGATTGTTTCACAAAAAGGGTTCTTTGTGTCGACGACGAAGGAAGGCTAGTAGAGATCTAGGGTGTACGGAGAAAAGTGTCATTATGCTTTATCTCAACTATGAAGGTTAAGCGAGGCTTGAGGTAAGGATGTCAACTTTATGTAGTGGAAGCAGTGAACGAAAGGAAGGGACCCTCATTGGATTAGTACCCGGTATTGTCTGAATTTAAGGATGTTTTTCCGAACGAGTTACCAGGGTTACCTCCTGAGAGGGAGCTTTATTTTACTATTGAGCTAAAACCTAGTGCAGAACCAATTTCCAAAACTCCGTATCGGATGACAGTGCCGGAACTTTGTGAGTTGCAAATGCAGTTGAAAGAGTTACTGGACTTAGGGCTAATAAGGCCCAGTGTCTCACCTTGGGGTGCACCAGTAATTTTTGTAAATAATAAGGATGGATCCTTACGACTGTGTATAGACTACAGGGACTTGAATCATGCTACAGTGAAAAATAGGTACCCGATGCCGCGAATAGATGACCTCTTTGATCAGATGAAAGGAGTTGCGGTATTCTCAAAGATCAATTTGTGATCAGGGTATCATCAGTTAAGGATTAAGGAAGGAGATATCCCAAAAAGTGCCTTTCGAACTCAGTTTGGACATTACAAGTTTGTCGTAGTACCTTTTGGATATACCAATGCACCAACAGTATTCATGAGCCTCATGAACGACGTATTCTAGAAGTACTTAGACCATTTTGTACAAGTCTTTCTAGATGACATCCTCATCTATTCCAAGAATGAAAGAGAACATGAGGAACACTTACGAGTAGTGTTGTCCTGCCTTAGGGAGAACAAATTGTATGGGAAGTTGTCAAAGTGTTCCTTCTTCCAGAAAGAAATTCATTATTTAGGTCATATCATTTCTAGCGAAGGAATCTCTGTGGACCCAGAAAAGGTAAAGGCCATTATGGAGTGGCCAGTGCCGAAAAATGTCCATGAGGTGAGAAGCTTCATGGGGCTAGCAGGTTATTATCAGAGATTTGTGGAAGGATTCTCTAAAATAGTGAAACCCATCACCACTTTGCAACGTAAGGGGGTCAAGTATGAATGGACGGAAGAATGTGATAGTGCATTCATTGAGCTTAAGAGGTTACTAACTAGTGTGCCAATTCTACGAGTGTCGGATATGGAAAATGATTTCACAGTCTGCACGGATGCCTCGAAGCAAGGGCTGGGGGCCGTGCTAATGCAGGATGGAGGAGTGATAGCTTATGCATCAAGGAAGTTGAAGAAACATGAAGAGATATACGTGACTCATGATTTAGAGTTAGCAGCTGTAATGCTAGCTCAGAAACTTTGGAGGCACTATCTTGTGGGGCGAAACTTTGAGCTCAAAATGGACCATCAAAGTTTAAAACATATCTTCACTCAAAGGGATCTAAATGCCAGGCAAAGGCGATGGAGTGAGCTTATGAGTGAGTACGATTTTGGTATTTCGTACATCAAGGGGAAGGAAAATGTGGTCGTAGATGCCTTGAGTAGGAGACCACGTGTCTTCTTCTTGGTACCCTTAAAGGTCAATCTGAGGGAACATGTGTTGACGCAACTCCAAGGAGATAGTTGGTATTTAGAGGTTACTTCAACCCTCCAGAGTAGGAGGCAGTTAGATCCAACGTATGAAGGATATAGTCTAGAAGTAGACGGACTGTTAAGATATTGAGGAAGGATGTACATCCCTGAAAATGGGGACATTTGAAGCATCATACTGAAGGAATCCCATAGAGCACTTTATTGTGTGCATTCGGGTGTGAATAATATGTACGCAGACATGAGGAAGCTCTTCTTCTGGGTAGGTATGAAGCGCGATATAGTCCATTTCATCACCAAGTGCCTAGAGTGTCAACAAGTGAAAGCCGACCACCATCACCCGGCAGGCCTCCTACAACCACATGATGTTCCTATGTCCAAGTGGGAAGTCATCTCTATGGATTTTGTTGTGGGGTTTCCACTCACATCTCATAGACACAATGCCATTCTTGTGATAGTTGATAAGTTAACCAAGAGTGCTCATTTTATTCCGGTTAGAGACACTTACGATGTCACTGATGTGGCACATGTGCTTGTAAGTGAGATTATTCCGTTTGCATGGGATACCTAAGAAGATCATTTCAGATAGGGACTCTAGATTCACTTCTAGGTTTTGGACAAGTTTGCAGTCAACATTGGGGACTCAATTGAACTTAAGCACAACTTATCATCTTGAAACAGATGGGCAAACTGAGAGAGTAAATCAAGTCATGGAAGACATGCTTAGGATGTATGTCATGGATAATCAAACCCAGTGGGAGA
>JZKD02S0733301.1:151184-166701 GCA_000966675.3 Picea glauca | reverse complement strand
TGTATAGTCTAGAGTTTTGAACATATTAATCTCTTTGTTGTGATTGGTTTGTGTTGTCGTGATTGGACGACGCAAGAGCATCGTAGCAGAGCGGGGATCAATAGAGATAAGGAGATCTTTCATAAAGTAAGTACATTATCCTTCTTCTCTTGTCCATTCAATACTTTAGAACTAGGGAAAGAGTAGTATTCTGTCACTGTTTGTTCCAGATCCAGGTGGATCTGGGGAGATCGGTTTGTGTCCGCACTTACGGATTTATCCTAAAACAGGCCTTATCATGAGAAAAGAAAAGAAAGAAGGGTTAGAATACATCACCAACACTCCCCAAGGCATTCAAATAAGAGAGCAGGTAGCGGCTCAATTCCATCCCCTATAAAAAAGCATAAGAGGTCTGGGGTGGATGAGCTACAAGTAGAAATGAACGAAATCAAACCTCCTACATTTGATGGTGAGCAAAAGAAGGATGAAGATGCAGAGACATGGTTGTTGGGCATGAGAAAGTATTTTCAAATGCATAATTAATCTTCTCATGTAGAAGGTAGAATTGCTATCTATCAACTCAAGGGACAGACATCCATGTGGTGGGATCAGCGTGTGCAAGTGCAACACATTAAAGAGAAAAGTGTTACTTGGAGGGAATTCAAGAAGTATTTTGAGAAGAAATACTTGACTAAGAGATACTATGACAAGAAAATAAAAGAGTTATTTGAAATCAAGCTTGGGAGTATGACCATTGATGAATATGAGAGAAGGTTTTTAGAACTGCTGAAGTATGTCTCTTTCATCAAGGATGAGACAATGAAGATTCAAAGGTATTTGAGTGGATTTCCATCATTCATCAGTGACAAAATATAGTATGATGATCCAAGGACATTGGAGGAAACCATAAGATGAACTAAATGTCTATATGATCAACAAAAAGCAAGGCCAACTTTCCAAAAATATTGGGAAGACAAAAATAAATTCAAGGTGGATTAGAGGAAGAAGGGTTCTAAGCCACCATTCTTCAGAAATAATCCACAGGGACAAAAAAATCATAGAGAGCCCAAAACGATTGAAATAGGGGGTCAAAGGCCAAGGCAACCACCTATTCAATGTTGGGGTTGTAAATGAGATCACATGTTCAGAGATTGTCCTCACAAAGGTGAAAAGGGGAGGATTGTTCACAATGTACAACAAGATGAAACAATGGAGGACATGGGCAGAAATGTACCAAGGATCTATGCAGCCCTGAACAACAAGAAAACAAAGTATTAGTCACATATGATTGAAGTGGAAGGTATGATCAACAACCAAACCATTGCTATTTTAATTGATTCAGGAGCTAGTCATAGTTATATAGATCCTAAGATGGTGGAAATTTTGCATTTTCCAAGAAGCAAGCATGGAAAATTTTGGTTGGTGCAGCTGGCTACCAGAGCCAAAAGAAAATTTAATGAGATGGTTAAGTCATGTCCAGACATGAATGGACTGAACACCAAGGCATATTTGAACATCTTTCCTCTAGGTTCTTATGACTGTCTAATTGGGATGGATTGGTTGGAACAACATCATGCTATCCTAGACTATCATAGCAAGGCATTTACTTGCATGGATGAGGAAGGGACCCTAAGGAAGGTGCAAAGAATTCCTAGGGCAGTAACCATTAGAGAGATTTCAGCATTGCAGCTGAAGAAATGTTACAGAAAAGGGTGTCAAATCTTTGCAGTGCATATGGAAGAGACACCTAAACATAAGGTGCCAAATTTGGAAGATCATGCAATCTTGGAAGAGTTTGAATATGTGTTCAAGGAGGTACTAGGACTACCCCCAGAGAGAGATATTGATTTCTCTATAAATTTAATACCTGGAGCAACTCCAGTGTCAAAGACTCCTTACAAAATGAGTACACCAGAACTGAAGGAGTTGCAAATGTAGCTTAAAGAAATTCTGAAGAAGGGGTATATACGCCCAAGTCTGTCAAAATAGGGTGCCCCAGTCTTGTTTGTGAAGAAGAAAGATGGAACATTAAGATTGTGCATTGATTTTAGACAGTTGAATAAAGTGACTGTGAAGAACAAGTATCCTCTGCCAAGGATTGATGATTTTTTGATCAATTGAATGATGCATAGATATTTTCGAAGATAGATCTCAGGTTAGGATATCATAAGGTAAGGATTAAAGAGGAAGATATCAACAAGACCACCTTCAAAACAAGGTATGGTCATTATGATTTCACAGTGGTTCCATTTGGGTTGTCAAATGCACCAGTTGTTTTCATGTTCTTAATGAATGTTGTTTTCCGAGAATATTTAGACAAGTTTTTCATTGTATTTTTGGATGACATTCTTATATATTCTAAGTCATAGGAAGAGTATGAACATCATTTGAGGATGGTGTTGCAAATATTAAGGGAGCATCGGTTGTATGCCAAATCAAGCAAGTGCTCATTTTATCATAAGCAAATTCATTATTTGGGACACATCATTTCAAAGGATGGGATAACAGTGGATCCTGAGAAGATAGAAGCGATTAGAGAATGGTCAGTTCCAAAGAATGTGTCAGAGGTCAGATAATTTATGGGCCTTGCAGGTTACTATAGGAGATTCATTGAAGGATTCTTAAGGATTGCACACCCAATTACTTCCTTGCAAAGAAAGGGTGTGAAGTTTAACTGGACATTAGATTGTGAAAGGAGTTTCCAACACTTGAAACAATTATTAACAAGTGCTCCAATACTAAGGATTGCATACCCAAATGAAGACTTCATTGTATGCATTGATGCATGTAGAGAAGGACTTGGTGGAGTCCTCACTCAAAATGGGTTTGTTATATGTTATGAGTCAAAGAAGTTGAAGGAGCATGAAAGACACTATGCCACTCATGATTTATATTTCACAGCCATAGTGTATGCCTTGAGGAAATGGAGACACTACCTCATGGGGAAAAGGTTTGAGCTAAGAACAGACCATAATGGTCTGAAATATTTATTTGATCAGCCAACTCTAAATGCTAGGAAAAATAGATGGTTAGAGTTCTAAGTGAATATGACATTGAGATAAAGCATATCAAGGGGAAAGAGAACAAAGTGGTTGATGCACTCAGCAGAAGAGTGCATGAAATGCATGCTACATCCATTAGAATGTACCAATTAGATTTGAAAGGAAAAATTATAGAGGCTGCCAAATCAGATTTGCAATACAAGGAATTAGTGGCAAAATTACAACAAGGTATTTTGCAACAAAAAATTGAGGATTATAAGCTAGATAATGATGAAATTCTCATGTACAGGGGAAAATTTTATGTACCAAATTTTCAGGAATTGAAAAATCTGATATTGAGAGAAATGCATAATGTACCTTATGCTAGGCACCCAGGATATCAGAAAAATATTGCAGTTGTCAAGAGCCAATATTATTGGCCAGGCATGAAGAAAGAGGTTGCTAATTTTATTGCCAGATGTTTGGAATGTCAAAAATTAAAGGTTGAGCATAGATACCCAACTGGTTTGCTACAACCATTACCCATTCTTGAGTGGAAATGGGAAGTTGTAACAATGGATTTCATCACCAAACTTCCTATAACAAACAAACAACATGATTCTATCATGGTAGTGGTGGATAAGCTTACTAAAGTTGCCCATTTTGTTCCAGTTAAGCTCACTCACAAGGCAACCAACATTGTTGATGTTTATATGAAGGAAATTGCTAGATTACATGGCATACCCAAGACAATTGTGTTTGATAGAGATCCAAAATTTACCTCAAAATTTTGGAAAGGATTATTTAATGGATTTGGAACAAATTTGAATTTTAGCACAACTTATCATCCAGAATCGGATGGACAAACAGAGAGGGTAAATCAAGTGATTGAATATATGTTGAGGATGTATGTGATGGATAAACCATTAAAATGAGAAGACTACCTACACTTGGTAGAGTTTTCTTATAACAATGGGTACCAAGCATCTCTAAAGATGAGCCCATTTGAGGCACTTTATGGCAGAAAGTGCAACACACTAGTAAGTTGGGATAACCCAACAGACAGAGCAGTGGTTGGGCCAGATTCACTCAGGGAAATGGAGGAGAAAATGATTAAAATAAAACAAAATTTAAAGGCTACCCAAGACAAGCAGAAAAGTTATGCTGATAAGGGAAGAACTCACAGGGAATTTAAAGTGGGTGATCATGTATTCTTGAAAGTGAAAGCCAACAGAAGTTCCCTAAAATTGGGAAATTGTTCAAAGTTGGCAGCTCGCTATTGTGGGCCATTTGAAATCCTAGAGAGGATTGGTCCAGTATCTTATATGATTGCATTGCTTGCATCTATGTCTATTCATAATGTAATCCATGTATCATTACTCAAGAAATATATACCTGATGCTAATCATGTTATTGATTGGAATGTGATTCAGGTGGAGAAAGAAGGTGCTTTCCAAGTGCATCTGGTGCACATTCTGGAATGGAAAATCAAACAGCTCTGGAATCGAGCCATAGGGCTTGTAAAGGTCCAATGAACCTAGTACGGTCCTGAGGACGCTACTTGGGAGCATGACAATGCAATGCAGACAGAATACAAGGAATTAGTGGCAAAATTACAGCAAGGTATTTTTCCATCAAGTAAGAATTAGAGAAGAAGACATCAGAAAGAATTCTTTTAGAACAAGGTATAGTCATTATGAGTTGACAGTGGTGCCCTTTGGATTATCAAGTGCACCAGTTGTCTTCATGTGTTTAATGAATGGTATTTTTAGAGAATACTTAGATACATTTGTCATTGTATTTCTAGATGACATTATTATATATTCTAAATAAGAGGAAGAGCATGAACAACACTTGAGGATGGTATTACAAGTATTAAGGGAGCATTAGTTGTATTCCAAATTAAGCAAGTGCTCATTTTATCATAAGTAAATTAATTATTTGGGGCATATCATTTCAGAGGATGGGATATCAATGGATCTTGAGAAGATAGAAGCCATTAAAGAATGGTCAGCACTGAAGAATGTGACAAAGGTCAGATCATTTATGGGCCTTGCAGGCTACTATAGGAGATTTATTGAAGGATTCTCAAAGATTTCACACCCAATCACTTCCTTGCAAAAGAAGGGTGTGAAGTTTCAGTGGACATTGGATTGTGAAAAGAGTTTCCAACACTTAAAACAATTATTAACAAGTGCTCCAATACTAAGGATTGCAGACCCAAATGAAGACTTCACTGTATGCACAAATGCATCTAAAGAAGGACTTGGTGGAGTCCTCAGTCAAAATGGGTTTGTTATATGTTATGAATCAAGGAAGTAGAAGGAGCATTAAATAAACTATGCCACTAATGATTTGGAGTTGGTATCCATAGTTCATGCCTTGAGGAAATGGAGAAACTACCTCATGGGGAAAATGTTTGAGCTGAGGACAGACCATAATGGTATGAAATATTTATATGATCATGCAACTCAGTCATTGTATGCACAGATGCATCTAAAGAAGGACTTGGTGGAGTCCTCAGTCAAAATGGGTTTGTTATATGTTATAAATCAAGGAAGTAAGAGGAGCATGAAATAAACTATGCCACTCATGATTTGGAGTTGGTATCCATAGTTCATGCCTTAAGGAAATGGAGACACTACCTCATGGGGAAAAGGTTTGAGCTGAGGACAGACCATAATGGTATGAAATATTTATATGATCAACCAACTATCTAATTGGGATGGATTGGTTGGACCAACATCATGCTATCCTATATTGTCATAACAAGGCATTTACTTGCTTGGATGAGGAAGGGAGTCTAAGGAAAGTCCAGAGAATTCCTAGGGCAGTAACCATCAAAAAAATTTCAGCATTGCAGTTGAAGAAATGTTACAGAAAAGGGTGTCAATTATTTGTAGCACATATCGAAGAGACATCTAAAGATAAGGTGTCAAATATTGAAGATTATGTAGTCCTAAAAGAGTTTGAAGATGTGTTTAAGGAAATACCAAGATTACCTCCTAAAAGAGACATTGATTTCTCCATAGATGTTATGCCTAGAGTAGCTCCAGAATTCAAGACTCCTTACAGGATGAGTACACCAGAATTGAAGGAGTTGCAAATGTAACTTGAAGAGCTTCTGCAGAAGGGGTATATATGCCCAAGTGTGTCACCTTGGGGTGACCCAGTTTTATGTTTGAAGAAAAAGGATGGGAAATTGAGACTTTTCATTGAATTTAGGCAGTTGAACAAGGCAGTTGTGAAGAATAAGTATCCTTTTTCAAGGATTGATGACCTCTTTGATCAGCCGAAAGATGAAAAAATACTCTTCAATATTGATCTTAGGTCCAGTTATCATCAAGTAAGAATTAAAGAATAAGACATCAGAAAGAATTCTTTTAGAACAAGGTATGGTCATTATGAGTTGACAGTGGTGCCCTTTGGATTATCAAGTGCACCATTTGTCTTCATGTGTTTAATGAATGGTATTTTCAGAGAATACTTAGATACGTTTGTCATTGTATTTCTAGATGACATTATTATATATTCTAAATAAGAGGAAGAGCATGAACAACACTTGAGGATGGTATTACAAGTATTAAGGGAGCATCAGTTGTATGCCTAATTGAGAAAGTGCTCATTTTATCAGAAGTAAATTCATTATTTGGGGCATATCATTTCAGAGGATGGGATAGCAGTGGATCCTGAGAATATAGAAGCCATTAGAGAATGGTCAGCACCGAAGAATGTGACAGAGGTCAGATCATTTATGGGCCTTGCAGGCTACTATAGGAGATTTATTGAAGGATTCTCAAAGATTTCACACCCAATCACTTCCTTGCAAAATAAGGGTGTGAAGTTTCAGTGGACATTGGATTGTGAAAAGAGTTTCCAACACTTGAAATAATTATTAACAAGTGCTCCAATACTAAGGATTGTAGACCCAAAAGAAGACTTCATTGTATGCACAGATGCATCTAAAGAAGAACTTGGTGGAGTCCTCAGCCAAAATGGGTTTGTTATATGTTATGAATCAAGGAAGTAGAAGAAGCATGAAATAAACTATGTCACTCATGATTTGGAGTTGGTATCCATAGTTCATGCCATGAGGAAATGGAGACACTGCCTCATGGGGAAAATGTTTGTGTTGAGGATAGACCATAATGGTATGAAATATTTATATGATTAGCCAACTCTAAATGCTAGGCAAAGAGGATGGTTATAATTTCTTAGTGAATATGACTTTGATATAAAACATATCAAAGGGAAAGAGAACAAAGTGGTTGACGCACTCAACAAAAGAGTGCATGAAATGCATGCTACATCCATTAGAATGTACCAATCAGATTTGAAAGATAGAATTATAGAGGCTGCCAAATCAGATTTGCAATACAAGGAATTAGTGGCAAAATTACAGCAAGGTATTTTGCAACAACAAATTGAGGAATATAAGCTGGATAATGATGAAATTCTCATGTACAGGGGAAAATTTTATGTACCAAATTCTCAGTAATTGAAAATTTTGATATTGAGAAAAATGCATAATGTACCTTATGCTAGGCACCCAGGATATCAGAAAAATATTGCAGTTGTCAAGAACCAATATTATTGGCTAGGCATGAAGAAAGAGGTTGTTGATTTTATTGCCAAATGTTTGGAATGTCAAAAATTAAAGGTTGAGCATAGACACCCAGCTGGTTTGCTACAACCATTACCCATTCCTGAGTGAAAATGGGAAGTTGTAACAATGGATTTCATCACCAAACTTCCTAGAACAAACAAGCAACATGATTCTATCATGGTAGTGGTGGATAAGCTTACTAAAGTTGCCCATTTTGTTCCAGTTAAGCTCACTCACAAGGCAACCAACATTGTTGATGTTTATATGAAGGAAATTGCTAGATTACATGGCATACCCAAGACAATTGTGTTTGATAGAGATCCAAAATTTACCTCAAAATTTTGGAAAGGATTATTTAATGGATTTGGAACAAATTTGAATTTTAGCACAACTTATCATCCAGAATCGGATGGACAAACAGAGAGGGTAAATCAAGTGATTGAATATATGTTGAGGATGTATGTGATGGATAAACCATCAAAATGAGAAGACTACCTACACTTGGTAGAGTTTTCTTATAACAATGGGTACCAAGCATCTCTAAATATGAGCCCATTTGAGGCAATTTATGGCAGAAAGTGCAACACACTAGTAAGCTGGGATAACCTAGTAGACAGAGCAGTGGTTGGGCTAGATTCACTCAGGGAAATGGAGGAGCAAATGATTAAAATAAAACAAAATTTAAAGGCTGCCCAAGACAGGGAGAAAAGTTATGCTGATAAGGGAAGAACTCACAAGGAATTTAAAGTGGGTGATCATGTATTCTTGAAAGTGAAAGCCAACAGAAGTTCCCTAAAATTGGGAAATTGTTCAAAGTTGGTAGCTCGCTATTGTGGGCCATTTGAAATCCTAGATAGGATTGGTCTAGTAGCTTATATGATTGCATTGCCTGCATCTATGTTCATTCATAATGTATTCCATGTATCATTACTCAAGAAATATATACCTGATGCTAATCATGTTATTGATTGGAATGCGATTTAGGTGGAGCAAGAAGGCGCTTTCCAAGTGCATCTGGTGCGCATTCTGGAACAGAAAATCAAACAGCTCCATAATCGATCCATAGGGCTTGTAAAGGTCCAATGAACCTAGTATGGTCCTGAGGACGCTACTTGGGAGCATGAAGATGCAATGCGGGTAGAATACTCGCATCTTTTTGAGGATTTTTGAAATTTTGTTGTATATGGGTACATGATATACTAAGGACAATGCATAAATAAGGGGAGGGATTGTAATATCCCTAACTCCGAACCCAATTGTAAAATGTAAATTCAAATGCACTTAAGATGGTGAGTTGTCTGACATCATTTTGTATGCACCTTTCATGGCATAGTGCACACATGTACTACGAAACGAAATGATGAAGTGCGCACATTCCAGGATATTGTGCATGACATCTTAAGTGCACACGATTGTGAGGCCAATGAACTTTTGTGTATATGCTATTTTTTATAGGTTGGTGAGCCAATTATTATAAGATAGGATGCTTATGTTTTTATTAGGCCGGAGAGCCAGTTATTATAAGCTAGGATGCTTATGTTTTGATTAGGCTAGAGATCCTAGATGTTGAATGCCAGTGCACCTATTTTTGTATATGTCTCATGATTAATATAAAATACATCCCTGCGTGAAGACTGACCATGATAAAAAAGATGGGGGACTAAACTCCACTAGTTAGGTAAAGGGAGGGGCTAAGTTAAGGAAAGGGGCTAAGCTAGGGAGCTTAAGGCAAAAAGGAATAATATATTAATATTTATTAAATATAAAGTATGGATAATTATTTTATCCTAAGTTCTAAAGTTGGGGACAAGTGGGCCAAAATAGCTCCCAACATGACAAGTGTCAAGTTGGGGACATGCATAGATATTGTTGGGACTTAGCTCATTTCCTATCATTATTTTTTATCATTCTTCCCATCATTCCTTCCATCATTCAGTCATCCAGTCAATCATCCATGAGAATGCACACACCCATTGAGCTATATTTCATATCTTCATGATTGTACCTGAACCTGTATCCATAGCCATTTTTTTGTTTGTGTAGTTGGTTAGCTTGGGAGTTGGACTGAAGAAGCGGGTTGTCAGGACCGTGGGATATTGAAGAGGCGGGTTGTCAAGTCCATGAGAAATTTCTCTCTAGGTGAGAGAATTGTTGGGAATTGATTTCCTGAAGGTGTTGAACTACAACTACAATGCTCTGAGACTTCGTGTTCGACCTGTTGCTAAAGCTCGGAAAGGAAGTGGGGCAGTCGAAGGACTGTTGATAAGAGAAGGGGCACACTTCCTGGGGTGGGACAGGCATGTGGGGAATGAAGGATTGTAGGCTTTTAGTTTGAGTTGTCACCTAAGATAGAGTCTTTCCTATTGTCTATGAGCCTTTAGCCTGGTTAGGAATCCCTTTACCCGGGTGGAGTTTAGTCCCAGTTTGGGGGTGACTCACTGCTGAGAGTGATGAACAGTGTGGTTTAAGGCTGGGAGGTTCGTGGAAGGTCTGTACGTAGTTGGTGACATTCTTAGCAAGATAAGTAATTCTACCAAAATTCTATCTAGAAAGTAATTCCTTACATGTTCTCCTTCCTCTAACCTAATAGAAAATTAACACATGTGAATGGGTAAATTATGTGTCTCCGATAAATAGATTGATGTAGTTCAACTAATTTTATGTGGTTACATGCTAGTATAATACATCTTATATATAATCAATGATGTGATATTCAAAATGTAAAACCTGAAAAAAGATACTAATGAATTTCCAAATTTGATATCTATGAGACAGTTTCATTACCTGCACAATGTGTATATTGACTTGTTGAAAATTGCAACTATTTCAATATGTCTCTCTCACACTATCTTGATTCTCAAGTAAGCCAACACTTTTAAATGAAATGAATTGTGTATCATCCACGAGAGGGGCTCTATTTATAGGTTATTTTTAGCATTTTAGTTGTCTTAGATTTTTAGTGGTAGTTGTCTTAGGGATTCTCAAGTATGCATACCATGGTATTGCAATGGTATGCATACCATGGTATTGCAATGGTATGCATACCATGGTATTGCATACTATTGCATACCATTGGTATCCATACCATTGCATACCATTGGTATCCATACCATTGCATACCATTTGTATGCATACCATTGGTATTGCAATGGTATGCATACCATTGGTATTGCAATGGTATGTGGTATGCATACCATGGCATTGCAATGGTATGCGTAACATTGGTATTCATACCTTGGCATTGCAATGGTATGCATACCATGGTATCACAATGGTATTCTCAAGTATGTCATACCATGGTATTGCAATGGTATTCATACCATGGTATCGCAATGGTATACATACCATTGGTATGCACACCATTTATAGGTTATTTTTAGGGTTTTAGTGGTAGTTGTCTTAGGGATTCTCAGGTATGGAATACCATTGGTATGCATGCCATTGCATACCATTGGTATGCATACCATGGATTGCAATGGTATTGGTATGCAATACTATTGAATACCATTGGTATGCATACCATGGTATTGCAATGGTATGCATACCATAGTATTGCATTGGCATGCATACCATGGTATTGCATTGGTATTGCAATGGTATGCATACCATTGCATACCATTTATAGGTGATTTTTGGTTTTTAGTTGTCTTAGAGTTTTAGTGGTAGTTTTCTTATGGATTCTCAAGTATGGCATACCATTGGTATGCATACCAATGGTTTTCATACTATTTATAGGTAATTTTTAGGGTTTTAGTTGTCTTCTAGGGTTTTAGTGGTAGTTGTCTTAGGGTTTCTCAAGTATGCATACCATTTCATACCATTGGTATGCATACCATGGTATTGCAATGGTATGCATATTGTAACACCCTTGTTTCCCCCAGCTTGTAAATACAATTATAACTTGCCAAAAGACTATGGGCAGACTGAATATGTGTGGATGTTGGAAATGATGAACCTTTTTGTTATAAAAGGTAATGTGTGTGTTTATGTTATTAAATAAAATGGATAGTGTTGCATAACTGCTAAAGCAGTTTGCCAAGGTAGATCATGATGCATGAGGGAGATGGTGAGGGGAACCAACAATGGTTGATATGACCCCCACCAGACTAGTACCTTACTAAACTTAAATTATTCATACCTAGAACAATCCTCTGACCTAGAAATAAATTACCAGTCAAGATAGTAGTTGGGAAGTCCTCATCAAGAGTCAATGACAAGATGGGTAGAGTACCCATCTGAAAAACTTCTAGACCTGAACACAAAATGGGGATTCAAACCCATGCAATCTTATTGAGGAAGGAATGAAAATAAGGGAATTTGTGGGGTAGAGAAAGATTGTGAAGAGGATGAGTCTAGAGACCATTCTTCCTGAAGTAAAAGAGCATGTGTAGATCTCTGATTCTGAAGAGAACTGAAAAGAAAGATTTCTATGGGTGCAAGAAGTTGATGGAAGAGTTTTCAATCCAAGATGATAAATGAGGTTGCAGAGAAGATGAGTAACTAAGGAAGCCCTCGTTGCAGGCCCCCTTGCTTGGTGGAGAGAAAATCATTTTTCCAAGTTCATGTGGGAGGAGGAGAATTACCTCCATCCCTGAGTGTCGCTGAAAAAGAAGGAAGAGTCTCTCTCAAAGAATCATGATCTAGCTAGGGGGTGGCCAACAACAAATCCATCGAGGAGATTTTGTGCCTACGATTGGGTGGAAACGGGAACCCCTCTCAACAATTGCTTCACTATCTAGTTTCTTGATAAGTATTATTATATCCTATGTACTAGAATTGAAATGATGGTTGAATGTCTATGTCTATGACTAAAATTTGCACTGTATGATTAATGTGGAAATGATTATTTTTTTCTATGAACCCTTGCATTTGAATGGTTTATGTTTTCCTCATCTTAGCAACTAGGGAGCTATGAGACGTGGGTCTTCAAATGAATTTAGGAATACGTTTATGATTTATGTACTGGTTGGAAAATTCTTAAGGGAATTTTCCCAATGATTAAGTTTATAACATAAAATTTGGGGTAGAATTCACTAGAACACCTCAGTCCTCCTGACCCCTCGAATCTACCTTTATAGGTTATTAAATTATATATCTATGGAAGGAGGGAGCCTCCTTCAAACCCTTAATCAACGTGACCGAGGGTTCATGTCCATGACCCTAACCAAATCATGACTAAGAGTTGAGCATGCAGCCCCAAGACTTATCAGAGGATCCATATGACTAGGACGTTGGAACCCTTCACTAGGTCTGAAAGGAGATAAATTATTTTGGATTCATAACTCCAGGAGTTCAGAGCCCCGGGATGCTATGACCTTACAACCTTCGAAACCAACCGAAGGCAACCTACTGGTGTGGTTACTAGTGAGGTTGACTGACATCTGGTGGTTTCCTAAGTCGTGAACATGGGATTTGTCTCATTGTTAAACCATGATCCACTTAATGGTCACGAAGAAACGAGAACCGTAGATATGAGGAAAATTGATATTTTCCCTGACCGTTGGATCTATGTCGTGGTCAAACCAGCGTTGACCACTCTGAGTGAAAAGGAGTGTTAAATAGATAGAACCCTTGAATGCTGAACTCACGAAGTGACAAGAAATGTAGATCCTAGGACATTAGAGATCTTCCCTAACCATTGGATCTATGTCATGGTCAATTCGACGTTGACCACTTCGGGTGAAAAGGAGTGTTAAATGGGTGGAACCCCGAACGCCGAACTCACGAAGTGACAAGAACTGTCGATCTGAGGATGCTTTGGGATCTCTCCTGACCATTGGATCTAGATCATGGTTAACCCGACGCTGACCACTCTGGGAGTAACGAGGAAGTTACAAAGATGATCCCTTGAATGTTGAATTTGCAAAGAAATGGAGGTCATAGATCTATGGATCTACGTGGACCCATCTCGACCGTGGGATATAAGGGGTATTGGGAGGTTGTTGGCAGTAGTTTGGACTTTGGAGCTCTGGGAGATTTCGTAGGTAGGAGAGTCTAGAGGCTCCGAGAGGTTGTTCGTTTGGAGTGATGTGGCATGTTGACGTCACCCAGGTTGACATGGACCCATGTTCGGCATGCCACGTGTCACTTTGATTTGTGATTTTTATAGACCTTATATGCCAAATGGAACATGACATGTGTCGCCCATTGATGCATCTACGTGGAATTTCTTCCCCTTCCCACATGTCAAACCCGGGTACATTTCTCGCTCGACTTAATAGTTGGTGGAATACATCAAGGCACTAGGACTTTGAGACTTTGAGAAACTTGGGAAGTTGGGACGTTGGGGTTAATCAGCCGAAGGCTCGGACCTACTTGTCACTGCCTCTGTATTTAATGCACCACCACATGTAAGTGTGGGCCCTTCGAGAGTCTGAGAATTCAAAACTCTAGAGGTTTGGAGTGGTGTGATTGGATGATTCGAAATGGTCGAAGGCCTGGATTTTACTTTCTCTCTCCTACAGGATATCAAAAAATTTAAGTATAATTAATTAAATGAAAAGAGACCCTCAATGGGAATCCAAAATTCAGGAGATTTGGGTTCATGAGAACATGAGGAAGAATTTCGCCGAAGTCCGAAGACTTATGCGCTAATTAATATTAATGAATCCAAGTGCCTTGGAGATTTTGATAAAGAGGGGGATTTTGCTGTGTTAATGGTTAATTAACCTAGTAGACCTATAGGAGCTAGACAAATGTCAACTCTGGGTTGGAAGAGTCTTCATACACTATGATGATTTGTAGTGTCAGGTGACAGGGATGTTATAAAAATAGGACCGCAGAGAAATAAAATAAAACAAATGCGGAAACAAAACACAGAAGATACACAATACAAGAGACACATAGATTTACATGGTTCACCCAGTGTGGGCTACGTCCACCAGAGAAATTTCTAGGTCCTTCCTTTATTATTATCCAACAAATGAAGGGATACAACCTACAACAAAACCCGATGTAGCTTCCTCTTCTTTCTCGCACACTCTCCTCTCTCAGAATACAATACTCACCATAATTCATAGCTACAATACATTTCCCCCATAATAGAGGGTTTCCTTCTAGGGCAAAAAACCCTAACATAATTTCTACCATTAGATCTCCAACCTTATAATGAATAACCCAGATTTACAATGAAATTACAATATACATTTACAAGACAGAGAGGGTACCCCCCTCTGCACTCCCCCGCGTGGAAGAGTGTACATACTTCTGGGGTGTAAAGTCTTCATGGGGTATAAACATGGCTGAAAGAAAGGACCTATAAATCAAGAACATAATTAGGCTCCACAACCAACAATCTCCCACTCGGAGACTGATCTTAACAACACCACCGTTGTTGTATATGTTGGACTCTAAACCTTCTTGGACCTACAAAATTTCTCATATTCATCTTCATTCTTGAAGATCAACTAAAACTGAGCAGGAACTCAGTTTCTCTCTAGTTACTCCCTTTGTTAACATGTCTACAGGATTCTGGCTAGTGTGTACCTTTTCCAACTTCAAATTTCCATCTTCCAAGGCAGATCGTATGAAGTGGTACCTCAACTGTATATGCTTAGTCTTCGAATGGAAGGCTAAGTTCTTTGTAAGATGAATTGCACTCTCACTGTCACAGTACAACCTACTATTCTTCTACTTCTTTCCCAATTCCTCCCTAAACCTTTGTAACCAAATTATCTCTTTACTAGCCTCTGTAGCAGCAACATACTCTGCCTCTATTGTTGAAAGTGCAACAACCTTTTGCAGTTTCAAAATCCAACTTATGTTGGTTGTGGAGCCTGATTATCTTCCTGATGCAGAGGTCCTTTGCTTTCAGCCATGTCTATACCCCATAAAGTATTTAAACCCCAGAAGTATGTACACTCTTCCACGTGGGGGAGTGCAGAGGGGGGGTACCCCCTCTGCGGTGTCCAGGGGTCCATCCCTCTAGCTGGGGGGTTTGGGGGCAAGCGGG
>JZKD02S0733301.1:60843-88543 GCA_000966675.3 Picea glauca | reverse complement strand
GGGGATGAATCATCTCTATCTTCTACCATGGGCCCTAAGATGACTGCAGGCTTTTCATCTTGAAGGTTTATTGAGTCATAGGGAGGCTAGGGGGATTCAGATTGTAGCAACTTGGAGAGGGACCTTTTGAAATCCTAATTTTTAACTAGCTCAGAGAGAGGCATAGGAATCCTAATCTTCTGAATCTCATGCTCAAAATTGAAGGAGGGGGTAGGTTTAGTAGCTTCTCTTACCTCAGTGATAGTCTCTCTGGCTGTTGGTGAAGCACTCTAAGTCTTTTCTTTAGTTGTGGCTGCTGCAGTTTTAGTAGGCCTATCTGCTATGAGGGGCTGGTCTGGGCTGTCAAAGTCTCCTTCTTTCCTTCTCGATTTGAGATTATATTTGTTAGAAGTGTGACTGGCCCTTTGTTCTTTTCCCAACTCATGAATTTGAGCACTCATCATGGATTCTTCATATGCGGACTGCTTCAAATGAGGAAAAGGGGGAGCTTCTTCAATACAGTGGATTTCAGGGCCAAACTCGTCTATCTCCTCTCTTTCCTCATGATCAACTAGGTTGTTTTGGAGGGGGGTTTGAACCCTTTGATCTTCTCTGTTCTTTCCCCTTTGTTCCCTCAAGAAAGTCTGAGGCATATTGTTAGCAGGTCGTCTGAAACCTCTATTATCAGTGTTCTGGGGATTTCTGTACATGGGCTTCCCTTCTAATTCCAACCTTTCTATCTTGGCAGCAAGTGATTTTAGTGTTCTAGCTATCTCATATATCTGATGGGGCAGGGGAGAGGAACTAGATGAGGAAGCTTCAAGCCTATTCTTGGATGTACTTCTATCATCTGCATTCTTGAGTTGTTTGACAGCCAATATGTTAGATTCCACCTCCACGGCCACATCCTGCATGTGGGAAAGCGTAGCAGCTCTTCTCTCCCTCAGTAGTAGGAAAAATTCAGGATCAAAAGCGATGGAGTAAGTGATCTTTACAGAAGCTTCGGAGGGTTTTATCTCAGCAGGGATTCTATTGTACATTTTATTAAATCTCTTGGAGAAATCGGAGATAGACTCTCCTTCCTTTCTCTTCAACGACCCAAAATCTGTCATGTAATACATGAAATTCTTTTTATCTCCCCATTGTCTCAAAAAGGCATTGTCTAGTGCTTCGATCCCATCAATAGATCCAAGAGGCAGGGCCTTAAACCATTTTCTAGCCTTTCCTTGGAGACTATGTACAAAGATCCTCATCCATACGTCTGCATGCATGATGACATTATCATCTGTGAAATTGTAGAAGGCTTCTAGGTGTTCTTCTGCAGTTATGTCCCCTTCTCCTATAAACTTAGGCAACTGCTTGAGGTAACCATCTGTCGGAAGAGCATTGAGAGGCTGAGGTAACAAAAGGGGATCATACCTAGCGGCTATAATAGCCTCCATTCTAGTCATTGGGGGATTAGCACTAGCCATAGGAATATTAGGTAGAGGAGAACTCGGAGGGGAAGGAGTTCGCGAAGGGGCTACTGGGAATGAGTCCTGAAGCGGAGTGGGAAATAAGAGAGGATTTAAGGGGAAGGCTAATGAGCTCAAGTCCGCAGGTGCTCCTCTTCGTACAAGAGTGGGAAAATCCTCTGCAGTCATGGATCTTCACCGATAAACAACTTCAAAGGAGAGGGGAGTGACAAGGGTTTCTCGTTCTAGTCCCAGACCAGGAGGGGAAAACTCAGCAGGAACACTCCCAAAATTCAGGAAACGGGAAGCCTTTGAAGGAGGTCTATCAAGAAACTGAGGAGGAGAAAAAGGAGTTCTTATAGAAGGAGATGGTGGATTACCTATTTCGGTGATGGAAACTTCTTTTGCAGAGTTGTTTCCCTTTCTACGCACCGCTTCTAAGTTAGCTTCAGGTGTAGCTAGGGGCAGCTGTGGATGAGACCGTGTGTGTCTACCTCTAAAAGCCACAATTGATAGAGCATGTTCTCCCCAGAGGAGTCGTCACAATGGAGTCGCCAGGTGCACAATAGCTATCTTGATAATTCTGATATCTGATGCACCTTCAGAATCAGTTAATTGTTGTCGTTCAATCCTGGGGAAAATATTCAACTTCGTCCCTGGCAACGACACCAGAAATGTTGGCGATGGAAGTCACTCCTGGATTGCTAGCAGGAGCAGAGACCGACGCCCATCATTTTTATGTCATGATTGTTTATATATGGGTGATCGAATGGAAGGAAACTCAAAACAATAGTGTTCCAACTCTGAAACTAGGCCAGGTATGCATGAGCAAGTGAGGTCTTGCGTAAATTTCAGACAGTGAGTTGTAGTAAAGGGTGAATAGGCGGAAGACTTATATGAGAGGAACACAGAGGTCTGTTATAAACAGCAGGTTTCTAATAGACTGAGAAAGAAGATGTCCAAATGCAATATCATCTTACATTCAAACGCAAAACCAAAGAATGCAGTAATGCAACAATAAATATTTTATCATAACATAACTGCAATAACTCACGCGACTCAGTCAATCACGAACTCTCTTAGCATGAGATGAAAATAACCGGAGTAAGAAGAACTGTCTGTTATAAAACAAGAAATCTCATATACATATGCATAAGCTGAAAGCTAGAATTGTTGTTAAAACATTACAGTAGGGAGCTCTACTCTACCATCGATAGATACAAAAATGGCGAAAATGCCTACATATACTCAAAACAAAACACAGCAGCGAAAACGAGATACTGCATTAATAACATTGTGTCTGCATGTCTTCAGACAGTCTGCGCATGCAGACTGGATGATCGTGCACCTATGACAGACGCCATCTTAACTGCGCGTGCCTCCAGCAAGGGGAGTAGTTGATCCATTAAGTGTCGAGTTAGCGTGTTCAGACCTCCTCCAGCTAATCGAGGACTCGGCATGGATTTTCTGAAGGAATGGGTACGCAGGACCCTCTCAAGCAGACCGCTTACCAGACCCTCCATACTTCACACTCAATGAATGGAGAGAGGCTTCAACCACCCGCTTGATTCCCATTAAATGCTTCCTCAGGGAGTGGCCGAGACGATATACTCAGGAGCTTCGGCACTTCGTGTCTTAGGACATGATGGAGCTATTTTTTGTTTGTAGGAGTCGCGATGAGCGAGGCGCCGAGATGGATCTACTTGCTGCGAGGTGTCCCCTCTGGATGGACGACTAAAAACACTTTGGTGATACTGTGGGCCCAAGTCTCGGATGCCCTCGGCACTTCGCGTCTCACGGCTAGAATGAGGTAGTATTTACTCTTCAAATTTGCGAGGGGCGAGGAGGCGATGGAGCCCGATCGCGCACCACGTGTTCCTCTTTGATGGATGGCTCTGATCACCTCGGCACTATGGTGGGCTCGAGTCCCGGATGCCCTTGGCACTTCGCGTCTCGCGGCTAGAAGGAGGTAGTCTTTACTCTTCAAAGTTTCGAGGGGCAAGGAGGCGATGGAGCTCAATTGTGCACCACATGTCCCTCTTTGATGGACAGCTCTAATCACCTCGGCACTATGGTGGGCCCAAGTCCCGGATGCCCTCGGCACTTCGCGTCTTGCGGCTAGAAGGAGGTAGTCTTTACTCTTCAAAGTTGCGAGGAGCGAGGAGGCGATGGAGCCTGATTGCACACCACGTGTCCCTCTCAAATGGATGGCTGAGATCTTTTCGGGTGATATATATAAGCTCTATCCATTGCGCTAACCCTGGCGCAACTCTGCTAACCGCGACTACCCGCTGATTGTCAATCTGTTCTATACATGGACCATGGTTGTTGATGACATACTTTTCCGCTCGCTTGTTTGGAAGTCGAAAAACGAGATTTTTCCATGCTGCGCTTGGGCGCTTCTCGTGTAACTTGCAGACCCGAATGCTCTTGAGCCCAAGACAAGAATTATCGCTAACACAATATATTACCAAAAATTCATCCGAAATTACTTTGACATCACTTTCCCCATTGAGAAACTATTAAAGTAAGAATTCAATTTCTAATGGATCTAATGATGTAATTAATATTTTGAAATCCTAAAAATAAAATTGGTAGAAGCACCTACACTAAGATTTCTAGATTGGTAAAAAAGGTTCCATGTCCATGTGGATGCCTCTAATGTTGTTGTCGGTTCAGTCTTAGCCCAACCATATGATGACATGAATGATCACCCCAATGAATACACCGGTCAGAAATTGAATAAAGCTGAAAGAAATTATTTGACAACAAGGCGAGAGGCTCTTGCTAATATTTTCGGCCTTCAAAATTTTTGACACTATTTATTGGAAAATCCATTTATCTTCTTCATGTACCATCATAAACTCAAATATTTAGTAAATAAACCGGTCCATTAAGGGAAAATTTGTCGATGGCTACTATTATTCCAAGAATTTGAAATCGAAGTAGTCATCCACCTTGGAAATAAGAATGCCATCCCATACCATCTATCCCGACTTGAGACAAGATAATATCTGATTGGGATAGAGGATGACTTACCAGATGAAAAATTATTCAGGGTCGAATAAGCCCCCAATGAAATTGAAGAAATTGAAAAAAATTTAGAAGAAGAGAAGGCCCCTGAAGATATCTACGAAAAGAAAATAAAGACCCTAGTATTAAAAGAAACACCATTCACTCTCATGAATGGATATCTCTACAAACTAGTATTGATAATATTCTAGAAATATGTGCACTGGAACATGAACACGAGGATATAATCAATGAGGCATAAGTAGGCCCAATGGAAGATCACTTCTAAGCCGACACGACAGCTAGAAAAATCCTTCAAGCCAGTCTTTGGTGGCTGACCTTACACAAGGAATATCGAGAACATGTGAAGAAGTGTGACAAATTCCAAAAGATGGGTCAACCTTTATGGAAAAATGAAATGCCCTTACATTCGATAAATCCTAGTTTACCATTTGAAATTTGTGCTTTCAATTTTTTCGGCACCTTCCCAAAAAGAGAAAAAACAACTGGGGAGAAATACATCATCACAACAATCAAATACTTAACTAAATTGGCAGAGGTAGAACAAGTCGAAAATTGTACAAAGGAAAAAACCTCCAAATTTATCTATGAAAATACAGTAACCAGATTCGATTGTCCTTTAACATTAATCAGTGATTAAGGAACACATTTTTATCAATGGAAAAATCAAGTTGCTACTTAAAAAGTTTACTATCAACCACATGAAGACGAATTATTATCATCTATAGGTAAATGGAGCTATTGAATCATTCAAGAAGACTATTGGACCTTAACCAAGTTTTGGGAGATCCTTGGTCAAGTTTTACTTATTTTGGGACTTTGACAGCCTGTTGAAGGCGGAGCTCAAGATGAAGCAGAGATCACGGGATCTCAGCCCCTTTTTGGGTCCTTTTTGGGATTTTGGATTATGTAACAGGTATGGGATGTCGGCCCATGGGTTTACCCATTCTTAGGCCTATTTTGTAAAGTATAAATAGATGTCTAGGCAATGTAAGGAGGGAAATCTATGTGAATATATGCATATCTGTGTGATATTGGGCTAAGTGTTAAGCATGGATTGTAGATGCTTCGTCCATATTGTGTGATACTTGCAGAGATACGTGCATGTAATTGTAAGAAGGATTGGTGCTTTTCCCTAACTTAAAGAAGGAGGATCTGGTGGAGTGCACACAGATCTCCTGTCTTCTGTGGAGTAGGATTTTAATGCTATGTGCCTATAAGAAGCTTGACAAAGATAATAAAGAAGAAGATTTGGTGGACGTAGCCCTAGGGTGGGGATGAACCACGTATATGTTGTGTTTCTCTGCTTTGTGAAATGTGTTGATGTGTTTATGTCTTTACTTGCTAAGCACTTTGATATAGATAGATAGATCTTTTTATGATTTGTGCTAATGATGTATATGGATGTTATATCTGACTTATATGAATGTGCTAGTGCCTGAATCTGTTATATCTAACCTACTTATCTATGATAAGTTCTTAGATACATCAGATCTAGTTAAATATTGTGATGCTCTGTAATTAGGGTTTGTCTGCGTTGTTACTAAGAACTGAATGTTTATAAATGTTTACTACTAAGTGATCTGTTAAGTGTTAGAATCATAGATCTGTGTCCCAGCTAAGGTTGCAGACACCTGAGTTCTGCAACCACCCCTCCCTCTACCTCGGCTGAGACTTCATTTGCTTCACAGGTGTTGCCTAAAGGGCCAGTAGTTAGGGTTTTGTTGGTGTGTTGTTGTAGCGTTGAACCCTGGGTCTGCCCCTGTGCCAACAAATGGTTCCATTTTCGGGACCTGAAACTGTGATTGCTGGGAACTGAGGAAGAAGAAGCTTTGTGCAAAGATCTGGACCTGACACTGTGATTGCTGGGAACTAAGGAAGAAGAATCTTTTTTCAAAGATCTGTCCTGAAACTGTGAAATCTCTATGCATAGATCTGTTGTTCTAGTGCGCAGTATTCTACTTTATTTATAAAAATCTGTGCTAAAGAAAGAAGCTCGATCTGAAGAAAAGAGGTCAGATATGGAGAAAAGAGGTAAGATCTGTAATTTATGTGCTCTAATAAAGGTAAGAATAGTGAAACGTTTTAGATCTGGAAGCTTTGTTCTTTGTAGAAGTAAGATAAGTGAAATTTTTATTTCTAAAGTATGAATCTTGGTATGTTTGATAAGATTTCTCCTATCTTGGAAACTAGGGCACTGATAGATGAAAGAAGGTTTGATATGTGTAGATATGATAAGACTAGTGAAAGATATGTTATACCTATGCATAGAAAGAATGTTTGGAATAACTAGTGGATGCAGGATCCTAGAAAGAAATGTTTGCAAGTTAGCTACTATAACCCTAGCATGGAGTATAAAAAGAGCTGGGAATCATTTAAAAGAAAGAGAGGATTAAACCTCTATTACAGTTGTAGAAAATTGGGACATCATGCTAAGGAATGCCTTGGAAGAAGACCTAGTTGTCTTTGTTGCAAAGCTATGGACCATGAAGTATTGGATTGCCCTAGAATGATTTCTAAGCTTGAAGGAATGAACACAAAACAAGAAAACCCCAAGGCATATCTAGAAACTATGATTATGGAAGAACCCCAGAAACAATCAGAGAAAGTATTGCTACAGATAAAAGAAACCTTTTATGACCACCAACATGTCATCTTATCTGAGATCTTCAAAGAAAAAGAATGCCTTGAAGGACGAATAAGAGACTTCGACATTGACTGTGTTCTAGATGAGGAAACACAGGTGAATATCATGACAAAAAGACCTTGGGAACTTTTAGGGAAACTTGCTAGGACTCCTTCATTGGGAGGAATAGGGCTATTTAGAGGAAAGATGATAAACCTATGTGGAAATCTCACCCGGATTTCTGTGAATGCCAATGGAACTTCAATAGAGGAAGATTTTGAGATTATTAAATTTATTGAGAACAACGCCCCATTTACCATGTTACTAGGAAAACCTTGGATTGAAAGAAACCAGGTCAAAAGGCAAGAAGAAGAAGTTTTAGAGAAGAAGAAGCAAGAGTTAAAAGATTTCATGATTAGAAGGATCGCACACTTGATTGAAGAACAGGAGAATAGATCGGAGTTATTTAAAACCAGAAACCCGGATGTCGAAGTTGCAAGAACACTAGAAGACCCACAGAAGATTGAAATACCTATTCCAGTTAAAGAAGAAGTATCACCCTCGACTCTTAGAAAAGAATCTCAACATCATGAAGTAACTATGCCAAAAAAAGATAAGAATCAGAATGAAAAAAGGAATATCGAGGCGAAGCTCACTGGGAAGAGAGATAGAAAACTAAGTAAGAAGAGAGCTAAGATCAACAAGTTATAGAAGGTTCCAAAGGGAACTTTGCAGAAGGAAAATTTTCAAAATTGGATCATCGTCGGGATAACAGAACAACGTCACATGGCACTTTACCATGGCAAAGCAATATGGTCGTTGGGACCAATATAACCGTTCATCCGACCCCCCCCCCGAATGGGTAGAAAGACATTTATGGTTCGCCACCAGACTGTTGGACCGCATCGTAACAGACAAAACAGAGTTAATGAAGGTTTCTCGCCCATTGCAAGAAATTTGTTGCCAAGTTATCTATTTATCCTATCGCGCCATGAACCAAGAACACTTTTGCTAACTATGAATCTAAGCCCGCAGACTCGTTGATTTTACACAGTGATAATTGCGTTATTGCCTTCTACCCTATTGCAGTGTTTAAGTTACTCCTCGAACCTGAAGATTTCCAACCTCGAGCGTGTATGTCAGACGAGTCCAATGCTGCAAAGAGAGTTTTCGAAGAATTTCTTATCGACCTCATAACTGAAAGAGTCATGTCGATGTTTGCAGGTATACAGGCTTCATCGACGAGAATGGTGCAAGCCTCTCCGTCGATTGCTCGTGGAGCTGGGCCATCTCGAGCAACAGTAGAGAAGAGAACCAAGCATAGAGATGACCTAGCCAATGCGAAGTTGATTGCATCCATATTTCCCGATTACAACCCGCCTCTTGTTGGCATGGTGAATTGCGATAGTGTACCAAGAGATTTTGAGTACACTATGGTCACTACGTACCTCCCGAAAGGAATACGTCCAGTTCGAGCAAAGAAGGATAAGATCACAGTGTTGAATTTAAGCGACTTCAACCTCAGAGATCGAAATATCTATGGTATGCTCACCCCATACAAGTACCTAACTAGAACAAAAGGGAATAACTTGAAGATCATCCCTCAGTCCTGGACGATGAACCTCACGCAGTCCACCCTGTTGAATGTCATGAAGATCCCACACTTCGGAAGACACTGGGAAGTCAACGCATGTGTCAAGCTACTACTGTCGTGTTACCATGGTGGCTACTTATGGCTAGATCGTTGCATTATAGTTGACCCAATGGTGATCCACAATATCATAGGCCTAAGTATGCAAGGACCTGACCTGCAAGACTTTTATCCAGGAAAATCCGTAGATCGTGCACTTGCACAGAAGATCAAGGATACATATGGTGATGTTGAGAAGGGGAAAAGAGGCTACAAGGTAGCTTCTATCCAAAGTGGCGTAGTGCACCTAGCATGTCAACTGATAGATGGAAAGTTAGTAAGGAAAAACTGACCTACGTAGGTCACTGACTTTATCGTTGACCTCACAGGGAAGTGTGCGGAAGGACTACAGATGAACTAGGCGAAGTACCTAGTTAACCAGTTGGAACTAGATTGTCGAGAAGCACAGGATCGAGGTTATGAATTTCATTTTAGCTGGCTCCTGGTCCTCATTTCATTTGTTTCCTGGGAGATTCGAGAAGGAGCGACCTTCCCTGACATAGAGAAGTTTGAACCGCTTGCCGCAAAGTTCGCTACCCTGTGGTATTCCACTGATATGAGCAAACAATGGCACTTGAACACTGTGTTTCATACATATTACCTCCATCTAAAGAGATCCATCGAAGCTGAGCCTCGCATGACTCTGAACAACTTACAAAGGTTCTAAACCTGATGAAGTTCAACGCAGATCGACACTTCATCTACATTACAGCGCGAGTAGATGAACATAAGGAGCAACTCCAGTCATATTACAAAATCACAAAAGAAGACCTTGAGGAGATCACCAAGGAATGGTCCGCTAACCTCCTTATCCCTGCCAACCCCGCAGAAATATCTGATATTGACAGCCCAGAGGACACTCATAAAGAACAGAATAGACCCGGAACCAGCAGGCAGAAGAAGACTGAGGAGGTCCAAAACTTAAGAAGAACCTCAGGTAAGATTGCTTCCATGTCACCTGACCGAGGGGGTGTTGATGAAGTAGAAGCTAAACAGAGGCCCAACAAAGTAACACCACCTAGAGACAAGGTTGACCCCTTGAAGAAGAGGAAGGTTTCTCCCTTGAAGCCTTCTTCCTAAAAGAAATCGAAAGCCACCATGACCAATATGCAGACTATCCTCACCTTTGATGACTTTGACTTCATCATAACAGCCCTGAACGATGCTTTACTGGAGATAGCAAAGAAACAAGAAGAAAAGAAGGAAGAAATGTATGATAGGATTGAAGTCTAACTCTGTGGGATACAACAGGCTCTTCAGTCCAGTCGCACAGTCTCCACTATACCTCTACCATTGAGAGAACCAGAGTTGGGAGATGAGCCAACCCAACTCCACCTTCTAGCCGATACAATCAAAGATCGCCTTCGTCGAGCACAAGAGGAAACATAACAAGCCACCCAATATTTGACGCAAATACAAGGAGTACTTGTAGAACAACACCAAATTGATGAACGGGAAAATATTGCTCTCCAAGAAAAGTTCAATGAAAAAAAGGCACAGATACAACAAGGGAAATAATAATTGCTCATAGAGAAACTTGAATTGAAAGAAGCGGTTAGCAGAGCACTTCACTCTATGAAAGTCATAGAAATAAAGGTAGAGGATCGAGTCATGAAGCAAGTAGAGAAGCTCGCAGAAGCTATCCAGCAGCTACAAAAATGCATAGTAGACTTAGAGCTCTTCATAGTGCCCGAGACCCAACAAGATGTAAGGGATCAAAGAGAAGCAACTACTCAAATCACAGTTGGGAGAATAAAATCCCTTGCTATGGAATGTAAGAAACTTACTAATCATAGTGCTCAAACCTACGAGCAACTCACTGAGAATCCAGAACTGAAGTCACTGGAGTCGCAGCTCCAAGAGGCGAAGTATCAAGCCAAAACAATACAGGCACAGCTGAAGCCCCTGTTAGTTGTGGAAAGCATGAAGCGATCCCAAGAGCAATGCACTTCCCAACAACATATCCACACTATCCAGAGAAGAGTTATGGAAGTAACTCAGAGGCTCCAACTTGTACAAGATAAGGCCTACCAATTGTTCACAGAGGTCGAAGGCCGAGGAGTAGAACTGGAGCAAGTTGTCACTGCAGCTGAACAATGCCTAGAGTGACCCGTGAACGAGGTAGTCATCCAAGAGTTTGTTGAACATGAGGCCATGGCACAACAACAAGTCGAAGCAGCTCGAGCCAAGCTCGAGGCTTTTGAAGAAAAACTACCCAGATCAGAGTGACTCAGGATGAGTCACAGGTGAGTGTTGGGGGCCTCTTGGCCCTTGACCAAGTTTTGGGAGATCCTTCGTCAAGTTTGACCTATTTTGGGACTTCGAAAACCTGTCGAGGAGGAGCGTAAGATGAAGAAGAGATTGCGGGATCTCGACACCTTTTTGGGTCCTTTTTGGGATTTGGGATAATGTAACAGGTATGGGATGTTGTCCCATGGGTTTACCCATGCTTAGGCCTATTTTTTTAAGTATAAATAGATGTCTAGGCAATGTAAAGAGGTGCATCTATGTGAATATATGCATATCTATGTGATATTGGGCTAAGTGCTAAGTATGGATTGTATATTCTTTGTGCATACTATGTGAGACTTGCAGAGCTACGTGCAAGTAATTGTAATAAGGCTTGGTGCTTTACCCTAACTCGAAGAAGGAGGATTTGGCAAAGTGTGTGTAGATCTCCTGTCTTCTGCGGAGTAGGATTTTAATGCTATGTGCCTGTAAGAAGATTGACAATGATAATAAAGAAGAAGAGTTGGTGGACATAGCCCCAGGGTGGGGGTGAACCACATATATGTTGTGTTGCTCTGCTTTGTGCAATGTGTTGATGTGTTTATGTATTTACTTGCTAAGTTATTTGATATAGATAGATAGATCTATTTATGCTTTATGCTAATGATGTATATGGATGTTAGATCTAACTTATCTGAATGTGCTAGTGCCCGAATCTGTTATATCTAACCTGCTTCTCTATGATAAGTGCTCAGATACATCAGATCTGGTTGAATATTGTGATGCTCTGTAATTAGGATTTGTCTGCGTTGTTACTAAGAACTGAATGTTGATGAATGTTTACTACTAAGTGCTTTGTTAAGTGTTAGAATCACAGATCTGTGTCCCTGCTAAGGTTGCAAACACCTGAGTCCTACAACCACCCCTACCTCTACCTCGAGTGAGACTTCATCTGCTTCGCAAGTGTTGCCAAAAGGGCCGGTAGTTAGGTTTTTGTTGGTGCGTTATTGTAGCGTTGAACCCTGGGTCTTCCCCTATGCCAAAAAATACATTACATAAAGGCTTAACAAAAATATGTGGACTCGAAAGGGATGATTGAGATGATAATATTCCAATAGTACTATGGGCCTATAAAACAACATATAAAATATCGACTGGCCAGATGCCATTTAAGTTAGTCTATGGTAAGAAGCCATAATTCCACTACAATTCTATGTTAATGCAGGAAGTATAACATCTATCATGGAATTCAATCATATTATTAAGACAAGACAACACTTCTACTAGCTAAATCAATTATAATAAGAAAGGATGCTCACATAACAACATTAGGAAGCCCAAAATAATTAATATAAATCTTGGCACAATAACCATATTAAAAAGAAAGATATCAATGCAGGAGATTCGGTACTTCTATATGACATTTGCATAAAGGGAAAACCTAGAAAACTAGAAACCACATGGTTGGGTCCTTATGTGGTCGAGGACATATGACCAATCGAAGCAGTTAAAATAAAAACGTTACAAGGTAACCCCTTCAAAAAAATAGCTAATGCAGCTCGCTTAAAGAAATACAATATATAGTAGTCTCAAGTCCTGCTGGTGAAAACCTCTTCGAGGGCACCAACAAGACCCGACTAGGTCAAAAACATCTTGGAGAAGCCTAAGTTGAAGTTGAGAATAAAAGAATAAATAAAGAAAAGGAAAAAGAAAAAGAAAAAGAAAATCTAAGCAATAAAAGTAAAAGAAAGATTAAGAAAAAGAAAAGACAAATTAAGAAAGCAATAAACAAGTTGGTTATCAAAATTAGGTACAAAATTGTTCGATGTTTACAAGCTATATGAGCAACTTGAAAAACCAAAATCATTAATCCAAGCCTACCATATTCAAACATGAGAAGAGAATTAGGTTCTTGGTCATCAATAAAGTCACTCATAGAAGAAAAACAAAAACCTAGCACAAACTCAACAACAAGGAAAGATTTGCACCGTCTCCTAAATAAACAGACCAATCAATCAAGTACTTCACCCAGTTGAATGAGAAACTAATCAATCAAACAAGTGTGAATTCTATAGGTCAAGAAAGAGGGAAATATATGAAGCAAGCGAGTGTGTAAATAATATTTCAAGCGAGCATGAACATTATGAATTGAATCAACAAAGAAATCATGTCCTCAAAAATTCAAGCATCAATCAAGTCAATAAGAGAAAGGAAACCAACTTGGTCGGATGATTTGACTAGAGGTTCTTGATCGACTAGAAGAATTGACTCGACCAGATTACACAAGTGAATAACACAAAAAAGTCAACCAAGTTGGGTGCACTCCTCGAGAAAATGAAATTGACTTAGTCGAAGCAACTGGCCACATGGAGTAAGTTAACACAATTAATGTCTGATGTGATGAGTTCGACCCCCACACTGCCATCGACACAATTGTCTCTTCACACAAACAAGTAATTTAAATTGAAATCACTATTGAGGCATGTGAATTAATGACACCACTGGATGAATTAAAGTCCCCAATACACCTCTTGCCTATAAATATAGGCAAAGCATACGATTTCATCTCACTACTATTCAAACTGGACCACCTGAGTAATCAAAGCATAGGAACTACAACTGTGCATTTGAATTCATATTTTTAGAAACTCCAACCTCAACATGACCAACAAGAAGTCATATACATGACAAGGATGTGAGGTCAGGTCACAGATTCATTGGTTGAAACAAGAAAGGAATCCATAAACAACAGAGCGCGTACAACCGAGTAGGAATCCTACATGCAAAATATCTTTTGGGATATAATAAAAGAAATTGATTGGTCATGACACTGGAATAATTTCACCACATGGAGAGTGGAAGCCAGCGCATGGAAGAATGAATTTTTTTTATTACAGCAGGAAGGGATCCGACACTTCTTGGGTACACCACAAGTTGTAGAGTTCAACATCAGGAAAGAGGAAGCCACAAAGTTCCTGGTGAATCGATATCATAATCGGCACCTATGGTTAAAATTTCTAGTCAACATCACTATAGGAATGATACATAGAGTCACTGGAATCCCACATGGGGGTACTTGTGTCCTCAAAACCCTAAATTCCAACGATTGGATTCAGTTCCTCACAGGGGAAACCTCAACAAAAAAATCAACGGGTATGTTAATTAACAGAGTAAGCAACCTCAGGGAATAATGGACATGCATGATAGTCTCGTTGGGATTCAAAGCCATAGGTCAATCTTCATACGTGAACCTTACAATGTTGTAACCCATCTGATAAATACTTCAATCGAGGGAACAGTTCCACTAGGAAGACCACTTAGATGCACTAATCAAAATAAATTGCAAGGAGTGTCAAGAAAATGGTGGGGCCATCAAGTTTCCATTCTTTCTAATGGGGATCACCATATTCCAAGTCAAACTAGTTGGGGAACCTATGTTCACTTTCAGATAGATCTTGACCATGGACAACTACAAAAAAATTTCACCATGTGTAGTCAGGGAAAATCAGGTAAATAATTTGAAGAATGTATCAAACAAATGGAGAGTTGAGAAAAAATTCCGTTAAGATTTGCCACCAATTTCCCACATCCAGCTAAGTCTTAACACCACCAAGCTCTAGTGTGCATTTGGTGGGGGGATGACACAAGAAAAACTAGAATACCAGCTGACGAAGTTTCAAATATTTCAGTAGCTCGAAAGACAGCTAGGGTTTAAAAATTTGATCCTGATAGAGGTATTGAGCGACAAATCGACCATTTTAACACCCTTGACTGATGGAGAACAAGAGGAAGTAACAGAAGTGGCCCTCTATACAATTACATTTGTTTCAATTTAGACATCGAAGGAGGCACCCTAGTAAAGCATACTTCAACTAAGAGAAAACACAAAGAAAGAACAACAAAGGTAAAATAGGGTGTTGACATGGATGCAGCCACAAAGGGACTAGAAATAATTTGGAAAGAGGTTTTCTAGGAAAATACCGCCTTAAATTTTGATGACCCCGGTAAAGGAAAAATTCCTCACCATTACAAACAAAACAGTTGATAAGATCAAGACACGGGAAAAATAGACTCGACATGACAAACTTATTACAAGAAATATTTTGAAGTCGAGTATTGGACCATAATTTCAGGAATTGATGGCATCATTAATTGTGAAGAAGGATGAAGAAAGAAAAACCTAGGAAGTTTTCGAGAAGAAAATGGAAACAAGGAGGCAAAAAAAATAAATACATGATGACCAACAAGAATAGAGTATAGGTCAATTGACTCCAGTGGAATCACATCAATCGAAAATCACCACACTAGACCCAAGAAAGAAGTATGTTCTAAATAAGCAACATACAAAGAGAAGCATAATCGAACTTATAAGGGAATCACTGCCACCTAAGGCTACACCAATTATCGAAGAAATAAGAGTAGAAAAGAAGTTGAAAAAAAAAATCAAGGGAAGGGCCCCAACAAGTATCATCAGATGAAAACATTTTGGATTCCACCGCTACCAACAATAATCAAGGAAGTGCAATTCACTTGAGTTCAAAGGACGTCAACCAAAATTTAAAAAATAGATCTGCCAGAAAGCACACCATAGTCGAGTCAACCCCACTTAACAGGTTGAATCCACTCAACTTGACCCAACCTAAATCTGGGCCTAGAAAATAAATTTAGATAGTTCATCTCGACCTAGGCACAACAATAGACATGCCAAAGCATACAAAAGGAGAAACAACTATTCACACTCACGGGTTAGCAAACAATATTCCCTCACAAAACTCAATGGATGCACAACATATTATAGTACCATCGAATGAATCGACTGCCCTAGAGAAATCCAATGAAGATGTAGAGAAGACCGAATGAGACAAACAACATGAACAAGAACAAACAACCAACCATAAAAAATATCGAGAAAATAGAGATGACAATGTTGGTACAAAAATCCTAAGGATGGAATCCCTACAACAGAGAATCCTCCTTCAGGAATCCCTCAAAAAGACCAGTCGAATCCCCCAAAATAGACGGAAAATACATAATAGAATGATCCAATAGATCAAGGAAAAAATGACAGGAAGGGCCCCAACACACAGCCAGAATTAGGGGAGAGTAATGAGAAAAGTTAGGAAAATGATGATACAAACAAAGGAAATGACACAGATAAATAAAATGAGAAAGATCCTAACAAAAGTCAAGAGAAACAAAATGTATAAAATATAACAAAGAACAAGAAGAAGAAAACAATCCATTAGAAAGACAATTCTTCAAAAGAAACCACTTTTACAGCCTTTAGGTCATTCAGGTCAACAAAACCACCTGTAGAAGCACTATTCGGCCCCGCAGTCGCATCCAACAACTAGGTGTTATACCTATATAATGAAGTCAACAAAGAAGTGACCAACATATGGAAGAAATCCATGATAGATGATGTTCGACTTATAGCAAGGAGAAACACATATTGAAATACTTTGCACTGCTTGCCAATGAGAAACTAGGCATAGATCAACCGATGGAGGGAATCGACCCATTGGTTGTGATAAAGATACTATTCGAGGAAGTCATAAACATGGGTTCCAATAACCAACTAGAGATTACACACTTGAAGTGAACAAATAAATAAATTAGGCAACTACATAGTAAAACAGTTAGAAACAATCAAGACATAATGGCCCAATAAACAACAACAATCTTACGTGTTGAGTATGGAAAGTTCAAAGAAGTACAACAGCTGGAAATTTTCACTTCCTAGGAGGCCACTCTAAACACATTTCTTGGTAATTGGCCTTCAAATTTCACCCTCATATACAACAAATTGAAAGCACATAGATCAATGATTTCCGACTTGAAAATGACATGATCGCACACGATTGACCAAAAAGCCAAAATGACAATTTCAAATCACATAGCCAAAGAAAATGAAGTCGAGGAGGAGTTAGCTAAACAAGAGAAGGAATGGATAAAGAAAGAAACAAAAGATCAAATGGTAATTGAAAAATACATTAAACGCCTTGAACAGGTTAAAGGGAAAACATAGGAAGCAAAGTATAGCTTTGACCCAGAGTCAACTACAGTACAAGAAGCTCCTTTCACATATAAGCTTGACTTTCTAGGAAAACTGAAATCAATGGGAATCAAATGTCAACACTCCATAGAAGAATTGAATATGTTCTCACAACATTTGTAGCAAACAAATCCAAGCATATATCGAACAACATTCGAGGGGCTACCACAACAACCACTAGAATATTCAGGGGTGACATCAACATATCGACAATTCCAATTTTTCAATACTACACCATCCAAGTCGAATATTCCAACCTTCAATCACCAGTCAAGGACCATAGAGGTAGTCATTTAAGGATCAGAAGAGTCACATGTTCCTATAAAAATAACATAGTTTCCACCTAATGTACAACTACATGAACGAGTAATCCATGAAGAAACCAATGGATAGACAGTGCTGGCAGAAAAGATTCCATAATCAAACAATTTGTACTTAAACATATTTTGAAGTACCATTCGACACTAGAATCTTCTTACTTTTTCTCACTCCCAAATTCTCTCTCTAATTTTGAAAATGATGTAAACCATTGGTGAAAACCTCTTCGGGGCACCAATGCATTTTGTCAAAAATTTCAAGTGTAATAGACATACTCCCCTCTTTCTCGAGGCGAGAAAGGAATTGAGGAGGGGTGGGGAGATGTTGTAGGGGCTAGTCGACTCTACCAACTAAACCTTTTAGTTGAAGAGCTAATTCAATTGTAGAAGTCAGATAGGGAATTTAGTCTAACAAACAGTTCGAGTCGACGGACCAAGTAGTTAAGATGCATAATCGACTAATAACTATATAACATGCATATGTATGTTTGTGTGTGTGGCTATGTAATAGAGAAAGAGAGGTTGTTTTACCTATCTAATAAAATGCATTGATAGTCCTCCCACTTCTTGTGTATGCTTTCATGTGTCTCTATGTGTTCTTGTATATGATTCTATAATATATGTTTCTTTGTGTAAGGTTCTACTAGTAACTTCTCATCCTTTCCCCTAGACTACAACATATATTATTTTAAATGCCACGATTCAACTCCATGTTGAGCATGGAAGAAATTACACATCTCCCTCGTACTAGATTGTAACCATAGAGATTATACAATAAAAAGCACATCTGACATAATGATTTTTCATTTCTCTTTTGAAGATGAAAAAAACATTGTGAGAACCAATGGATGCCCGAGTTTACTAGCCTTGCAATTCAATAGGCCTGCTCAAATTAAAGGAATTATCATACGAGGGGATAAATGTATATTTTATTAAAACTCCTTAATTTCACTATTAGTAATTATTTTTTTATTCAAATGTAGTTAGATATACTAATCTTATTAACACTCTACCAAATTGAATGGTTATACACAAGAGTCCCAAATTTTAAAAAATAATGGCTCCAATTTTTTTTAAAATAAGTAGATTCAAAACTTGATAAAAACATGTAATGGATTTAGCCTTTCAAGGAAATGCTCCATATAAGAAAATCCAAATCCAAATTGTTTATATTTTTATTAGTTTTGAATACCATTTTGGTGTTCAGGTAAAAGTTGTTGCCCTGGGTGATAGGAAGGAAATTTTTGGCAATTTGGTCAACGGTATAGGACCGTCACATTTGGACATGGGGGCTTCAACTTGTTCACCAATATCTTATCATGTTCATTCATAAATAAGATTTTTAAATTGTGAAAAATAAAGTCAATATATTGTAGGTATTGGGGGGTGGGAGAGATGTGGGGTATCAAGGAGTTTATAGGTATTGGGGGTATAAAAAGGGATATCTAGTAAAAATAAGGGTTTCTATTATTGGAAATATGTATTGGGAGGGTGGTTCAACAAAAGGATTTTAGGATATATTTATCAATATCTAATGAAATTAGGAGTATCTTTTAATATCTCACGAACGAAGGCGCTATGTCACAGGTTCATTAAGTGAATGCCCTATGACATTGGATTACTACAAGCATACCTATCTTGTTCAAATAATTTTAATGTCATCTATGTTACTTTAAAGTCAAGAAGCCCTCAACTTGGAAAGGAAATTTGTAGTTGAGATCAACAAGACGATCACTACCAACTATTCTAAAAGTCTATGTTAATTGGACCAGATAAACAAACTTCTAAACAAAAATATGAATTACAATCTTAAAAAAACCCAATTGTAGTCAAGTCACAAACCTTTTGCCAAATATAAAAAATACATATGTATCATTCATAGATTAGATTAGAACTAGAAGGAAGAAAATTCTCAACGATTATGTGAATGTTCCTCAATGTGAGATTAAGTCTTTTACAAGGTTGAACGACCAAGATATATATAAATCCTATAAGTCTCTGAGTTAGCGCGGTCAGAGTATTGACCTATGCAACTAGAATATGTTGTATATATTGTGTAAATATTAAGCATGTAGTGTCATTGTTAACTTATGAAGAGAAAAATTGTTCCTTCAGTCTGTAACCAATAAATATAGATGTTAAAAGAATAATTCATTTTTCTATCGTGGAAGCAATTAAAAGAATAAGTATCTGAGTTAAAATTCTGGTGGAGAGTCTGATGATGTAAAGAGTTGGTTATTCTTCTTGTATATTGAGTCAGACTGGACCCTTGAATATTTCAATATGCAGTCGTTAGAGGGACTCCTTTTAAGCAATTCATCCAGAAGCCTTAGATATCCATTTTCTGAAAGTGGTTTGTGGTGCTATATGCTTTGATGGATAGGGTATGTACAGTGTATACATTTTTAGATTTAATCAGTTAAATCCCTAGGCTGAGGAGGTCTGTTGTCTCACAAACTATTATTATTATTAATCTATAGTAATTTAATCATAAATAAAGAAATTTTGTTGATTTTTTTTTTATTTAAATGAAATTTTTTTCATAAATAAAGATTTGAGTTAAAGACCGAATATAGATCTCTAATTATGGCATGGAGAAGTTGGGTGTGAAAAAAAAGTCGACCATATTTAGAGCTTGCTGTATTTAAAAAACCAGAACAATAAATAAAATAAGCTAACACATATTAAACTGCACATTATCTAAAACCGAATTTAATCTTGGTGAGGCGCTCAGGAGATGTTTTAATTCCATCCGGGCAGTGCAGGTACTAGGGATGTTTAAAACAGGGGAGAGAATTAAAGAAAACAGGGAAGCACAATGCCTTCAGTATGGATTGACGGTCAGAACAGTGGTTTGGAACCAATGAGATCAAGGGAAAACAAACGATATCCTCAAAGAGTGATGTGCTTTCTACAATCCTACCTATGTAATAAAAGCCATCTTCATAGATAATGATGTCAATATCGATATTAAAAATTCATTTTCATATTCATTTTAATTAGTTTAAATATAAATAATTATATGAAGATGATTTTAGAATATATCTAATTTAATTTAGTTTAAATATTAATGTCCATATAAATATGGTTTATGAAGTTGCAAAAAAAAATCAATTTAATTTAGAGATTAATATTTACATTAAAAAATTATTTATGGGATTAAAAAAATACAATAAATAAAAATGATAAAAGTATAGTGAAAACATTTCACATAATATTAAAAAAAAAACCCTACTTAAAATGGGATTTCAAAGAATACTTTTTGTTAAGATTATAAGAGAGAAAAGTGAGTACATATCACAAAATATCTAAAAGAGGGAAAATGAATTTGAAAGAAGGAAAAAAGAAAAAACTAACTGGAAAGCACTAAAAATGAGTAAGAGACCATTCAACAAGAATAAATAAACATTCAATACCACCAAAAAAAAATGTGTGATCTTTGAAGTTAGTCATGGGACCTATTCTTATTAATGTTATTGTACTTGAACCAAGAGGTAATTAATCTAGTGCATGCCAAACATCTCTTGGAGGAAGAGGGATACACATCTATAGTCCTCATAAGCCATTAGTGTCTACAAAAAACTATGTTCAAGTCAATGAAGAGACAAAAGAACTACCCTCTAACCTCAAACTAGGGATTGCATATGAATATGAAATGGTCCTCAATCTCAAGATCTAAGGAGTAGATGTAGAAAATCTAGTTCTTTTGAGGAATATAGTGATCTATCTCAATGTGAAGTTGGTGGGAGCAAGCTACAAACTAGGTGAGAGGCACTATCATGCTTCAAGGTAACACGTTTTTGATGCAGCTTAAAAGGGTCAAATGAGTCCATTACTACACTGCAGATATGATTTTGAATAGTATTGAAGTTTGGATGAAAGTGACTCTCTAGGTTCAGACCATGTGGGTCAAGGTAGGCTTTGTAAATCTTAGTAAGAATACCATTGTTTATCTTCTCCTTAGAGAAATCATGAACGTCCATTGAAAACCTATGTGGGGGTGGTCTATCAATATCAAGGTCAATGAGTTGAAGAAAAGAAGAAGCTCTCACACAACATCATGAATTGATGTCACACCCTACTTGCTCCATAGTAGATGCTCGTCCATTTTAGGCTATCTTTATCACCACATAAAAGATCATTGAAGAAATTAATGAGGTTGTACCATATTCTCTAAAAACAATAACATGAGGGACTAATCTCTTAGCATGAATATCTTTATAAAACATCATGATAAATACTCTCTCTATCTTGTTTCAATCTACTCCAAAAAATGATCTCCAAACATCACACCCATACAAAAAGATAGATGTGACTGCATGAATATGTTTAGAAAACATCATGACAAGGACTCTCTCTATTGTTTCAATCTAGTTCTTCAAGGAATGGTTTCCAAACATAACACTCATATAAAATGATAGATGTGACCAATGAGTAAACTTGAGTCAAAAGTTTAATAAAAATTCTTGAAATTGAAGATAAAATGGTTGTTTTTCAAAAATAATAAAATGTATGGATTTTCAACTATATAATAGATTTAAAACATTAAAATGTTGAAATGTAATTAATATTATGTATGTGTACTCTTTGTAAATTGTAATTTTCTTTAATACTTTATAATCATAATAAGAATTCTTATTTTTTATAATGGTTAGTTAGTTTTGCAAAATGGCATTAAAAATATTTTGAATTATGATTTTCTTGTAAATATGTAAATGATAGTTTTTAGAAACACTTTTTATAATATTACATGAATATATAATTTATTGTAAATTAAAAATGCTTGTAGTTCAGATTTAGATCTATCTAGATTCATCTTTGTTGATGTTTGGATAATATCAGAAATATAGTATCTTAGATTAATAATTAATAATATAATTATTGATTATTAAATACTATATATAATAAGTAAATGATAATAGTAAATAGTTATTGATTATCCAAGGGACCCATCCTTTCATCGATGGTCACCATATGTTTCCTATATATGGAACACTTATCATTGTAATAATATATTGATCATATCTCATATGAAAAAAAAACAACATGGCACGAGACTGTGATTGGGCTTAACTCCTTGAGAGAAGGGCCCAAGAAGGAAAATGAGAGTAGAGTAAAATTCCTACCTAAATTATAGAAAGAATTCCATAAATTATGGTGGGTAGTAATTTCTAGTAAAAATGTCTAATTGCCTAAATATGAGGAATGTACTCCATATTTACTTGTACCTATAAATTAATCTTTGGGTAGTTACTGAGGTATTCTACAACTATTTATAAGAAAGAAAATTTAATTTAATTTAAATTTAATTTTCCAAAGAGATGTGTCTTTTTTGGATCAATCTAATATTACTATAAAAGGACACTTGAAAGACACAACAATAGACACACACATTTTTTTCTCTCTCACACGTGGGATAAGTGATCTAAGGAAGAGACTAAGAAGTTGAAATTTTCCGAGTTACTTAGTGATGTTCTAGTGTTTACTAAAGTAACATCGTATATCATTGGAAGTAATTACCACTTGCAGAAAATTGTGCTTGTTTAATTTAACACTAGAAAATCAACATGGTTAGTCGTGTGACATCGAGTATATGATGGATCTGTGTTGGTATCCGTATGACATTGAGTATGTGATGGATGTGTGTTAGTAGCCATATGACATTGAGTATATGATGGATGTGTGTTGGTCATAGTAGAAGACATATTATTTGGAGGGTCACTATATATAGTTGTGTACAAGATAAATTGATCTCCTATATGAGATTCTTTTTTTGGTTCTTGTTTCTTGTTCAAGGAAGGTCACATGTAATAGCTCTAAGAAGGAGCCATAATGATGGTTGCAGGAGACAGACATGGAGGGAAAGACCTTCCAACATGATATCAAGGAGAGACATTGCCAAACATGATGCTCAGAGACATGAAGTATATAGGAGCAATGTACCTCCCAAAATGCGACCATGCCAGATAGCAAAGACAGTTCCAATAATCATGGATACAATGATTCAAGACTGATTGTAGCACAATTATGGTAGATCCAGTATATGGAGGAAAACACATTATGAGATTTACAAGGAGAAGGTGTAGCATTCCCAATACATGAGTCGATCCATGAGATGTTCAAGAAGCAAGCATGGAAGTAGTTCCAGTGTATGTAAAGGCACTCCCATAGATGGAGGAAATACTACATCCATAGGGAGCAGAGATTGAGTTACCTCGAGAGAAGGAGGAAGATCTACCTTCAGTGTCATAGGGAGTAGAGAAAAAGGAGGACTCACATCCAACTCCAAAGGGATTATTGATTTTTTCCAGCTTCCCGAGACATCAGTTTCACGAGGGAACATCGATATATCAAGTATGGTCCAAGATGACTTAGCACTATCAACATTTAACTATGTTTATGTGGGCAAAGGCATCCATGATTATAGTGTATGTTTAGAAGAGAATCCCTCATAATACTTTGAGGAACATGACGCATGAGGATGCCTTAATCGGAGTGAAGCCTGATGTTGGACACTTCAGTATATTTGGGTGTCAAGTTTACATTCATGTACCCAAGGAGAAAAGGATCAAGATAGACCCTTCGGGAAGAAAGGGTATGTTTGTGGGGTACAATGAGTCTGCAAACGCATACCAAATCTACATCCCTGGTCAGAGATAGATTGAGGTGAGTAGAGATGTTAAATTTGAGGAGGAAGTGTCCTTTAAGATATCTAGAGGATCTCACATGGAGATTGATCAAATTGATTTAATTGATTGCATTGATCTTGTAGCTCCAGTTAATGTTCCCAAAGATATTGTAGTAGGTTGGAAGAGTCCTACATGGGCGCATCAGAATCTGCAGGAGGAAGAAGGATATCTATATCCTTGTGGTACCTTTCGAGTGAGCAAGAGACCTTAGAGATATTCATGCTATGCCACAGTTATGAGCCACATCATTCATTTTGAGCCTTCCTGTTATGAGGAGGAAACTAGTCATCCAGTATGGAGAGATGTCATGATGGAGGAGTATCAATCCATCATGAAGAATGATGTGTGGCATATTTTCCGAGACCTGAGGGGAAGTCTTTGGTGACTTCCAAATGGATCTACAAGATCAAACACATAGTTGATGGGAGCATCGAGGGGCATAAAATGAGATTTTTTGCTAGAGGATTCTCTCAGGTGGAGGGAATAGATTATGAGGAGACATTTTCTCATGTTTCTCAATACACTTCTATCCGGATGATTATTTCCCTTGCAGGATCCATGGGTTGGAGAGTACATCAGATGGATGTAAAGACAACCTTTCTCAATGGAGATATTGAGGAAGAAGTATACATCAAGCAACCAAATGGTTTCATGATACATGAGAAGGAGTCTCATGTTTGCAGGTTGAAGATGGCCTTGTATGGACTCAAGCAGCCACCTCGAGCTTGGCATGTGAGGATTGATGGACACCTGATGATTTTTGGGCTTCAACAAAAGTGTTGTCGATCCGTTCCTATACTACGAGACTTCTAATGATAAGTCCCTTATTTTATTCCTCTATGTTGATGATTTATTCCTCATCGGTACATAGAGCCTTGTTGTTGAATGAAAGTACGCGTTGGACTCTAAGTTTGAGATGAAGGACCTTGGTATGATGCACTACTTATTGGGACTAGAGGTGTGGAAGAGAACTAATGAGATCTTCCTAAGTCAAGGGAAGTACATAGTTGAGATATTGAAGAAGTTTGGAATGTTGAACTTGAAGCTCGTGGCTACACCAATGGTGACGAATCTGAAGAAACTAAGTGTTTCTTCTTCTGATTATGACGAAATTGATTTGAATCTGTACATAAATCTGATTGGATCATTGATGTATCTGGTTAACACTAGACCAAACATTTTCTATGCAGTGAGTGCACTTATCTAGTTTACGAGTCAGTCGAGATAGACATACTGAATAGTCATGAAGCATGTGTTGAGATACTTGTGAGGAACAATTGGACATGGTATGAGATATACTTCCAGTATTGATATGATATGGAAGGAATATATTGACTCTGATTGGGAAGGGAGCGCAGTGGACAGAAAGAGCACCTTCGAGTGTTGCTTCACTTTGGGATATTATATGGTTTCCTGGTGTAACAAGAAATAGACTTATGTGGCTTTGAGAATAGCATAATCAGAGTACATTGCATTAAGTATGTCAATCCAAGAAGTAGTGTGGCTTCACAATATCCTTGTAGATTTATTCAAACATGTGTTGGATTCCACCATTATTCATTATGGTAACCAAAGTTGTGTGAAGATCTCAGAGAATCCAGTGTTTCATGAAAAATCGAACCACATTGAGATCAAGTACCATTACATTCAATACATGGTGTAGAGGAAGGAAGTATTGGTGTTGTACCTTCCTACAGATGAGTAGGTTCCTGATGTTATTACCAAACCAGGATGAAGTTCAAGTACTTATGTAATAGACTTGGCGTGGCAAAGAATGCCTCCCTCCCTGAGAGGGAGTGTTGATGTTTGTAGCTTCCTAAGACATTCTTCATATCGTACTCCTCTATGACTGAGTTGAGTTGATCTATGATGACACTTATCCGATAAGGGATAAGTGTTCCTGGGATTATAGCCCAACGTCCCTTATGGAGACCACATGAGGACATGTCAAGGGAGTTGACCTTGACATCACACAATATGGAAGTTGACCCTAGTGAGATCCAGGTGGATATCGGTGGCCACCTGCCTTTTCCAATTGGCTTAAAACAATTTTCTGGCAATTTTGGTAATTTACTATTTTTAGCAGTTTTTAACTTTCGGGGCCATTTTGAGGGCCTAAATGAATGTTTTTTGAGATATATTTTCTCAATGACATACAAAGGCTCTGATTGAACCCCAAAAATTAATCTTCTTAATGATACCTTTCCAACGAGTTATTGTGCGCCCCAAATGGAGATCGTATGCAAAAGTTACGACCCTGGGAAGTTGATGTACTAACTTACCCAAATGGGGCCCACATGAATTTTGGCGCTTCAACTCCTAGGGTTAGGTTTTTTGGATGTTTAGGGTTATTCCAGTTTATTGTAAAAAAATTCTTCAGAGCCTCATTGTAATGATATTCTTGCGAATGAGCCAAACTGTCACATCTATTCTCAGAGATAAGCCGCCACCATTCCAACAAGCTTGTTTTTCGCTGCATTTTACAATTTCATCTTATTTCCTTATTGAATAGAAAACCAGTTTTATTGTATCTCTGTTATTCTATGTTAAGAATCTTTTAATAATCTGTATTCATTTTGTTCTGTTCATAAAATCCGGATCATAGTGTTTCTAGAGGGAGTAGCCTCTAGAAGTCCACATGAGAGTGCCATGTGTGACAAACATTCTCTAGATTGTACTCCTATGTGAATTGAGTTGAGTTGATTTGTGAGGACACTTATCCGATAAGGGATAAGTGCATTTGGGCTTATATCCCAACGTCCCTTTTGGAGATCACATGGGGACATGTCAAGGGAGTTGACCTTGATGCCAAACACTATGGGGAGTTAACCCTAAGTGTTCCTAGAGGGAGTAGCCTCTAGAATTCCACATGTAAGTGCCATGTGTGACAAACCTTTTGCTACTATAGTGGTTGTGTACCACTAGTGGAGATTGTGTGTCTCTGGACATTAGTTGTGTACTACTATGGAAAGATACCTCCCTAGCTAAGAGGGAGTGTTGATGTTTCAACATCAGGTGGAACTTCTCCTAGATTGGGCTGCAAACCAAGGGAGATAGGATACATTTATCTTTAAGGTGCACTTGTGGTAAATCGACCCATGCATATTCCTTCCTTGATCATGACAATGAATAATATGGACTCGAGGTGCTTGAAGTGTTTTTCACATGTCAGTTAGTATCATGATGACATTCACTCACAAGTGTGTACTTGTGGTGAAATATCCTGGTGTGGTCTTTGTCCTAATCATGGTGATTTGACAAGGAATAATAAAGACTCAAGATGGTATATGCTATTACATGTGGACCCAAAGTGAGAATTATATTAGAGAGAGTTAATTGGCTTAGAGGGAGAGTTGTAGAAGGAGTTTCTCCTTGGTTTAGGTGGGAGAGAGACGTCTCCCAAGACTGACAGACAAGTGTCATGAGTCTAGGGTGAAGTTTGTATACTTCAAAGACAATCTTGGCATGATGCAGAATGTATACCTCGTTGAGAGGGAGTGTTTATGTTTGGACAACATCGGGAAGACATTCTCTTAGACTAATAATTAATAATATAATTATTGATTATTAAATACTATATATAATAAGTAAATGATAATAATAAATAGTTATTGATTATCCAAGGGAC
>JZKD02S0733268.1:0-14980 GCA_000966675.3 Picea glauca | reverse complement strand
TTGGGATTAGCCACCCTGAATAGAAAGAGCTCCCCATCGAGGTGACAGTGGGTGGGGAAGCTCCTGTTATGCCAGTTTAAGCCTTACTTCCAAGCTGCTAAGCCTACCCTACAAACTGTGCGATAACAGGTCTCTCTCATCAATCCTCCTGGAATACATAAATACTAATTTCAAAACAACAAAACTTCATGGATGGAATAATCCAAGTATGTTTTCCTATCTCCACTCCTTGGTTGTTTACAAGCCCTCCAAGATTCAACAAAATCAACATCGTCTTAATACAACTCCTTCAATCTTTCAAGTCCAACTATTTCTATGGACATCTTTGTCACCAAAGGTTTTTGCTACTTAACACATTAGCTACACAATTGGAATGTCCACTCCTATACTTTAATACAAAGGATTATCTTTACAAAAACTCAATCCATTTCATTTACTTTTGATTCAACCTTACCTAGTTGTTAATAAACTTAAGGTTTGATAATTGGTGAACAAAACAAACTCTTTGGGAAGCAAATAATGTCTCCACTTATTTAACGCTTGAATGATTCCATAAAACCATTGATCATATGTGGCATAATTGATGCAGGAGCACCCCTCATGACAAGAGAGCCAACATGGAAGCGAAAGACAGTTGGAAAACGTCCAACGCAAGTTTTGAATTTTCCCTTGAAGCTGATGCGCCAAACATAAATGAGATCATTTAATGAAGGTGCCTTGGTAAAATGTAATCAGACCTTGAGCGCCCCGCTCTCGTCTGAGATAGACAGAGGCATTTATAAGTAGTAAATGTACGTAGGTAGAATTGAATATTAGATTAGACAGTTTTAGAAGAAAGAGGGAAACGGGATATAGACACCCTCATTGTGCATTGTAACAATAATTCAGAGTTCAGGAAGAGTTAGAAGAATCCAAAGCATAGGAGAGAAGCAGGGAACTGTAGAAGAACATCCATGTACAGATCTTGAATTAATAGAAGAAATTGATTCAGATTCATGGTTGTTGTGTTATTCTCCGTGTATGTGTGTTGCATGCGCTGCTTATGAGTATTTACTTCCTGTTATGCATTTGTTGTTATGTTGTGCGTGTATGATCTCATGTGTTAAGATTGAAATCTGAGAGGAAGATAAATGAGTTACAATTGTTTCTCTGTCTAAGCAAGGATTCCTGCAAGGAGTGCAGTTGAAGTCGTCTGCAAGGAGTGCGTTGACAAAAGGATCAGGTAGTTTAACTCTTGTTCTCGATTCACTCAGAAGTGAAAGTGGGTTGCTGAAGCCGTGCAAGGAGTGCCCAGGCTAACGGAGGAAGTCTCAGTCGTGAATTTGAGCAGAAGCTTTAGAGGATTACTGCTGCAGGCGTGTGCAGAGTCAAAGAAGGTCGAACACTTGAAGTGTTTGCAGGGTTGCCGCAAGGAGTGCGTGCAAAGAGATCTCTTTTCTAAGAGGCTGAGAAGCTGAGAAAAAAGCTCAGGAGGGACAAAGTCTTCAAATCTATTGAAGGATCGCACATGAGGTTTTGTGTTAGGAAATCCTCAAGGAGGGAGGAGTGACGGTCGAGATCTTGTGGAGGAGCTCGTGGAAATCCCGTCAGTCGTTAGATCCATCAACAGTAGAGAGGAAGTTACAGCCACGCCAGGAGTTCAAGCTCAGGATATCGTGAGCCATTGGATTATCATCTGATTACCTGTCAATCGTTCGATTGGACAGAAGCTGCTGAGGGTTTAAGTCCGTGTGGGCATCGGGGTTTCAAAGGTTAAGAAGTTGGAGACCTTTCAAGTCTTGAAAGAACGACGGAAATCCCAGCCGTTAATCTCGACAAGACACCTGTTAATATTCTGGTGAGGCATCAGGATATTGAGGTCATCGGGAATGCCGATAGGCGCAGGACCGTCTATCGTGGGGGGATACGTGTCAGGAGATCCCAGAAGTCGGGGATCGGAGAATCAGAGTTCTCGAGCATAAATAAACCTTGTCATACGAAATTGCGATCCGTGATTTCCCGACAAGATCAGAATCATCCATCAGGGAGACACGTGTCAGTAGATTCCGAAGAGTCGGAGTTCGGAGCATCAGGGATTTCGAAGGAAAGGAACCCTCGCAATTTGGAATTGCGATACGCGAAATCCCGACATGAGAGTTGTGTGGACCACAGGTGGAGCTAGTGGGGGACAGGTGTCAGACATCTGGGAAGAGTCAGGAATCGACATATCGGAGTTCCTGAGGACAAGGAACTCGAGACATTTCAAGTCCCAAACCCCGGAGGAAATCGGGACCGTTCATTTAGAGGACGCGTGGTAGAGATCTGTTCCATCAGAGAAAATCCCGACAAGGAGTCAATCCATCGGCGTTTGGAGTTCATCGGGATATCGGGGATCCCGGTGACAAGTGGTTTGTGCACTGTGAAATCACGATCTGTGAAACTCCGATCAATGGGGAACAACTGTCAGCATAGCGGGCTGAAGGAAGGGCCGTAGCGGGAGCTAGCTATCAACTTGACGGAGAATCGACATTCGAGAGATCGGAAAACCTACGGGTAAGTGTTTTACGACATTGGAAACCCCGTAGCCCCGACGAGAGGTAGGACTACTGTCCCGGAATCAGTGGTCACATTGGCCAGGGCTTAGCTTGGAGGGATAAAGCACATCGAGGATCGGAGGATCGGGAGTTCTGGGTACATGTGCATCTCGACATCACAAACCCCGAAACCCCGATGGGAGTTATAATTGTGGTCTTATAGTAGCCGGTCATGTGGACTAAAGGCTTAGCCGTCTGGGGCTAAGGCGCCAAGGAAGTGCATCGGAGATCGGGGATCGGTGATTCAAGTTACCAGAGCATCACAGGTGCCAAAATCCCAATAGGAGGAACCCCGATCGCAAAGAGGCCAGTGTTGATTTCCGGATAGAGAAAAGGGGGATCTCGAAAAAGGTTTCCTGTGGGAGGAAAATTTCCCGATAGGGAAATAGAAGAACTTCAAAGTTCTTCGGGCCAAGGAAGGAGAAAGATCCCGTGGGCAGACGTGCCATGGTTGGCGCGCCTGCATCAATAATTTTTCTTGAATTTATTCATCTTCTCCCTCAAATAAGCTATTGTTATTCCTTATTTACTTGATATTGCTCCTATTGCTATCCTATTGGCATCACAATCCACTTGGAACACCTTATCAAAATTTGGTAAAGCCCATACTAGTTTTTCGATCACTTTTCTTTTCAAGAACTCAAAAATCCTTTGAGTTGTTATTGTCCATTGGAAGATTTTCCTCATACATTCATTTAGTGGTGCACAAATCCCACTAAAAGTTTTAATGAACTTCTTGTAAAAGCTTGCTAAATCATGGAAGCTCCTTACCACAAATGCAGTCTTTAGTGTTGGCCATTCAATAATTGCTTTGAATTTTTTTGAATCCATCTTCCCCTTCTTTAGATATCACACATCACAAGTATATTATCTCCTCCTACATGAAAAAACATTTATTTAGATTTATTAGTAGCTTCTCCTTCTTTAGCTACTTCAACACTCATCTCAAGTGTGTCAAATGCTCCTCTTTGCTCTTGTTGAAACTTAGTATCTCATCAAGATACACTATGAAAAATATAGCTAAGAATCGTTTAAATACCTCATTCATCAATCTCATGAATGTGCTTAGTGCATTTTTCAAACCAAATGGCATGACTAACAATTCATACAATTCTTATTTCATCTTGAAACTAGTCTTGCACTCATCAAGTTCTTGAATATTAATTTGGTGATAGCCACTCTTCAAGTCAATATTTGATCAATACTCATCTCCACTCAAATATTCCATTAAGCCATCCATTATTGGCAATGGAAGTATGTAGTTAATGGTTATTAGGTTGATGGTTCTCGAATCCATGCACCTCCTCCATTCTCCTCCTTCATTTGGTGTAAAGGAAACTCATGCAACACATGGAATTAGGATTTCCCTAATCAAACCTCTATCAAACAAGTCTTGGACCTACCTATTTGTCTCCTCACTTTCTATTGGTGTCATTCTATGAGGTGCATTATTCAACAAGATTGAACTAGAAATAAAATCTATTTAATGAGATATACTCATCATCAATGGAAAACCAATTGGAAAGTCATTTGAAAGGAATACCCCATGTTTACCTAGAAACTCCTTCACTTCCATTCATACAACTTGATTCAATTTAGATTTATTTTCCCTTGGAAGAATTTCATAGAAGCATTTTGATTTCTTTACATCCTTCAAGAAGTTTTTCGTTGAAACCAACATAACTCTATTGTTGCTATTTTGCTCTCCTTCCTCCTTCATTGGCTACAAATCAAACTTATTTCCATCCTTTACAAATCGGTAAGTGTTCTTCCTATCATGATGTATTACCTTCGGTCATATTTCCATGGTCTCTCCAACAAGATATGGAATCATATGGCATAGAATTTCATCATGATATTCTCCAACATGAAATCTTACCTTGCATTGTTCTATCACATTTATTTGATGACCTTTGACTAGCCACGTGACTTTGTATGAATTGGGGTGTGGAATGTTTCAAATTAATATTTTTCACCATTTAGAACTAACTCAGGAATAGAAGAAACCTATGAAGTCATGACAACAAAAGCTAAAAAACAAAAACTAATGCAAGAAAATTAACACAAACCAGAGAAAATAAACTAAGTATCTTCCTATGTAGATGTAGATATGAATGGAAAGTATGTAGATTTGAAACAAACCCTCACTAACTATGTTGATAGAAAGAGCCAACTATAGATCTTGAATATGAGGTTGTAATTTTCTCATTGTGAAGACAATAAGAGTCACAAAACACCATTATTTTGGTAAAGAAACTCTTTGCAAAATAGCTCTGAGTTCCTTGAGAACCGGATATGCAAGATGACTAATAAATCAGCGCCACATGAACATGGTCGTATGCGTAGGGGATAGAAAATTACTATATAGATGCTAAACACTGTGAAAAGCATTGTCATGTGGCACCCCAACAAACAAAACTCTCCCTTAGAAAAAAATCGATCTCTAAACAATGAGATCAATGGTCCAAAGGGAAAATTGATGCCACATTGAAAAGAAGGGTGAGTTGTTGGATTTTTCCCTGGTGTTGATGTGATCCAGATGGATATTGGTGGCCACCCACCTATTCCAACTGGCTCCTAGTGTCCATTTTTGTTCAGCACGTCTTTTTGTACTTCTTTATAATTGTGAGTTCTACACTTCTAGGGCTATTTCAAGCCTCACACATTCTCCAGGTGGATATGGGTGGCCTCTCGCCTAATCCAACTGGCCTATTTTGTATGTTTTCATGTCAGCACATCTTGTTTTACTTTGAGGGTTGTTTTGAGGCCCTAAACATTTATTTTTTGTCTCACCATAGTCAGACTGTAAACGGAGTCAGAGTATGATGATGGAATGTGTATCTATCTGAAATACCTTTACAACGAGCTATCACGTGCCTAAAAAGGAGGTCATATGAAAAAGTTATGACCCTAGGAATTTGAGGTATCAAATTACACTAACTTACCCATAGGGCCCACATGACTTTTGGTGTTTCACCTTTTAGGGTTAGGTTTTTGGATGTATAGGGTTTTGGCATTCATGAGTAATATGAAAAGGGACTATGGAGCCTCAATGCAATCCATTCTGCTCAGACAGATGCGTGTAGTAGCCACATCTCTTCTTAGAGATAACTACCACCAATTGAGCAAGTTTCAATTCTGCAGTTTTATAGTTTCATCCTATTTCATTATTTAATAGAAGATAAATTGTTCACTGAATATTTGTGTTATTCTTCCTATCTTTGTGTTTATGGTATCCAGTCTGTAATCGTTTCTCTCCTAAATCCATATCAGTCGTATCAGAGCAGTCTTCTCTTCATTTATTTTTCTTCGTGCATGTCCTCGACAAGGTCTGGGTACAAGAAGTTGGGACTCGAACCAATCAATCCATTACCATATCAGTCACACTAATCCCAACAACAAACCATGGGAGATGAAAATAAAGATGATGGAGCAGTAGATCCTATTAAAATTTTGCTCGAGGAAGCCCTCTTGCAAGAAAGGAATGAAATGATGGACAACTTCGCATAGACCCTTCGACGGTTTCCCACGAGAGAAGCATCTTCATCAAGTGACCATGCAACCCTCATCAAGGTACTGGTAAATTTTGATATTAAATTATTTGAAGAACTGATAGATGCAGATGATGTAGATAAATGGTTAAATCTGCTCGAAGGATATTTTTCGGTCCACATTCTTTTCGATTGGGAAAAGATCACTTTTGCATTCCTCAAGGTTGCTCCCCATGTTAAAGACTGGTGGGATACCTACTCTGAGCAAAGGGCCGTGGAGGAATCTGCAATTTTTGTGGTGGCCCCTACATGGGATTCCTTTCAGGATGCCATTAAAGAGCGATACTACCCTATTGGAAGCTACGAGGACCAGTACACCAGATGGACCACCCTACATCAAGACCAGACAGTACCAGACTTCACCAATATTTTCCATAGCCTCCGCACCAAATTGGGTATCAAATATTCTGAGCATCATCTGGTGCTCAAATACCACGGCTGTTTGTATATACAGTCAAACAGAAATGGAGTTTTTGGAAATCACTTCATTGGGCACAACTTATAGATACATTGTCAAGTTTGAGCATAAATTTAAGCAGAAACGGTGAGAGTTTGGATCTGCAAACCCCTCACAGCCGAGGTAGGGAAAAGGAAACCCCAACCCACACAGCATGGGACCAAGTCGCGATGGTCGCCCTCAGAAAAATTCATCCAAACCACAACACAAGAAGGGAAATGAGAAGACAAAGAAGGACACAAAAAAATGGTGTGAGTACCATAAAAGTCCTTGGCACAACACCAACGAATTTCACTCCAAGAAGTCCGTCGTGGTCGAGCTAAAGGCTTCCAAGTTAGAGGTCGATTCTGATTCTAAGTCAAATCTTGAGGGAGGGAAGAAGATTATCGATGCTGAACCCAGTGCCACAGTCACTACCACGAAAGTTTGATGAAGTGAAACAAAAGAACCAGAGGAAGGGGAATGCCTCTTTCACTCATAGATGTGGGTCAAGGGGGCTTTGATTAACTTCATTGTAGACAATAATAGTTAGAAGAACCTGATTTTGGCAAAGGTCGTCAAGCAACTAAACCTGCCAATGAAACCATAGCCGAAACCCTACACCATTGGCTGGCTTCGTTAAGGAAGAGATCTTCGTGTCAGACAACAGTGTTGTTTGTCCTATGACATCAATCCCTTCAAAGATGAGGTACTGTGTGATATTGCTTCCCTTGAAGTTTGTGATGTTCTTTTAGGACAACCATATTTGTGGAAGTGTCATGCTCTGTATGAGTCTAGACCCCATAATGTTATTATTACTTTGGGTAGACAATTGTACAGGATCCTAGAGGTGGCACCGCCTACTTATATTTCTTTAATCTCTGCTAAGCAATACAGTAAGGTCATTTCATAGATCGAGAAGTTCATCTTCTTTGTGATCCGTGCTCACAGTAAGAATAAGGTCACCACCACATCCATGGCCTCTACACAACACCTCTCTTTGCAACATAAGCAAGTGGATGGGATCATGGAAGAATATAGAGACATCTTCGTCTCACTGACAAGGGTACCGACACACTGCCAAGTCAAGCATCCAATTGATATGACCCCTGACACGCCTCTACCTAATGGAATAGTCTATCGACACTCGCTGATGGAGAATGATGAAATCATGGGTCAGATCCAAGAGCTTCTTCAAAAGGGGCACATCAGACCCAACTCCTCCCCTTACAGAAGCCCAATTGTACTGGTGCAGAAGAAGGATGGGACTTGGCGACTCTACATTGATTACATAGCCTTAAACAAAATCACAGTCAGGAACCGCTATCCCATTCCTAGGATTGATGACCTTCTTGACTAACTCAAGGCAAAAAATTTCTTCAGCAATATTGACCTGAAGTCTGGCTACCACCAGGTTCCCATCAAACTAACATATGTCTGGAAGACAACCTTAAAGTCTAAGGAAGGTCTCTACGAATGGCTATTCATGCCCGTTGGATTAACAAATGCACCAACCACTTTCATGAGGTTGATGGATGATGTATTGAGACCCTTCACCAACTCCTTTGTGGTAGTATATTTGGATGACATCCACACCTTCAACAGAACTTGGGAGGAGCACATGCGACATATTCAATAGGTTTTGAGCACTCTACGGCAGCACAAGCTTTATGCCAACTTGGAAAAATGCACTTTTGGCATGAACATGGTCCAATACCTAGGATACATTGTTTATGAGCATGGGGTACATGTTGATCCAGCTAAGATCCAAGTCATTCGTGATTGGCTAGACCTGACCACACTGACCGAGCTTCGAAACTTCTTAGGAATCCCCAATTTTTACCGACGGTTCATGCTGGGATTCACCCATATTGCTTGGGCCCTCAGCTAGGTGACCAAGGGCGGTGGTAGAGCCAATTTCGTGTGGGGGAAGGAGAAACAACGCACATTCAAAGATCTGAAACATCGTTTGTGCTCAACTCCAGTATTGTCTTTGTCCGATCTTCAACAACCATTCAATATTGAGACTTATGCATATGACTATGCTGTGGGCATAGTTCTCACTCAGCACGGGCATCCAATGGCATACCATAGTGAGACACTCTCTGATACTGTTCGTAAATACTATTGGAAATATAACTGGGAGATGGGGGTGAATCAGTTATGTACATAAGCTTGAAACTTTTCCTTTTATTTTCTGATTCGTTCTATATTATTATTTAATGTGTTGCTGATAACTTAACATGCATAGATATACAATATTTGATCAATCACATAGAATATGCAGAGACATTGATTTTCATGAGGAAACCCATAAGGGTGAAAACCTCTTCTTCTTAGGATTTCAATCAAGCTCCAACTGTCATTTGCATCATAGTCTTTGAGCTCCAACTCAAATATGAGGCTACAACCTATGATAGAAAGCTACAACTTACAGAGAGCACCAACTCTCAAATTTCTCTAGCACCAACTAGATGGAAGCACCAACTCCCAGAATGTCTTCTAGCACCAACTAGAATTTAGAGGACTGCAATCCTCCCTAGCACCACCCTACCACCCTGAATGAATCTTACAAAACTCTACTTACTTTCTCTGTCTTTGATATGGTCTATTATAGCTCCATGTCTCCTCTTCCTTCTTTAGCTTCTATATTTTGTTCTGCTTCTGCATCGTTCAGGTTCTATGCTCTGCTCTTTTTCTTCCTACGCTCAACAATGTTGTTCAACTTCTCTTCTTCCTTTTATACTCTGTACTGCATCTGCATTCTCTTTACTACGCCACGAATCTCCCCTTCAGATTATGCACTTCGTCTCATCCTTCCCACATGCATCACCATCCAAAAAGCACACTCTCTCTTTTGTTCTGCATGTCTTTCTCACCTCGATTCCTCTGTCTAATCATCATGCAAACTCTTCATCTTCCCTGGTGGTTATTCTAAATCTCTTCATCATTAGCGGGCGTTATCCTGATATTCTCTGGCTTCTCTGGCAGTCGCAACTCTTCGTATTCTCTGTTAGTTACAACTAGTCATTTTCGCTTCTTTGGCTTCTAAGCCCCTTCCTTCACGTGACCATCGATGGTCACCATATGCCTAACCAACAGGTGCTTCGTGATCTCGGTCTAGCGAGCACTAGATCCTTATTTTGATATGACCTTGGGAGATGATCTCATGTGACCATGCGATTGTGGGTGCATCCAAAGGTGGTTTGTAATAAAATACATTTCGCCCCACAATTTACCTCGAGCTTCCATGTGTCCTTTATCCAAAACCATGGTTTCGATTGCGGCCCACCTTCATCTCTTTAAAGTTCGTGCACCTTCAATTCCTGCAATGCGATGAGACCATCGATCTCATGATCTTGATGGTGCTCCTGAATTGATGGATCAGATCTAACCTTCTTAAATCGATCACTGTGATTTACTTCGTGATCCGAGCTTTGGGAGTTTCAAATCTCAAACCCAACTTTTCTCCGTACGTCAATCTTTCGGAGTTGACAATATACTGACACATGTCCCTCTCAGATCAATGGTCGAGATCTCCTTCGGGTCTCTGAAATTCAGAGATTTCAAATCTCAACTTCTCGTTTCTTCTGAATGGATATCTTATGAAATGGAAGATCTGCTGACATTTGTCCTCTTTAATTCAACGACTATCCTCCTCTTCGGGACTTCAGCCTTTTCGACTCTTTGGTGCTTCACTTTTCCATGACTGCTTTCACTCGGAGTCAATGATCTTTTGACACGTACCCTCCTTCATGATCAATGATCATGAGTGACTTTGGCACTTCGGGCTTCAGGAGTTTCAACTCCTATGCACTCATTTCTCCTGGAGTGATTTCACCTGAATGCATAATCTTCTGACACGTACCCCTCGTGAAAATCAATGACTAAGGTCTTTGTCGGGTCTTCAGTGTTCGGGACTTCAAGACTTTAGGCTAATCATTGCTTCATTCTTCTACATAGTGGTCATTCGTTGAATAAGTCATAGGCGATGGAAACCGCTTGCTGTTGGTTAACATTTCCACTTACATTGTCCTTCCACTGAACTAGATTAACAATTGAGAATGCACCCGAAGTGATCTTCAGATCGGACGACTGAGAGCAGCTTCGAACCTTCTTCCTTCAGGTCTTCGGGACTTTTGACATTTTTTGGTGATGAACCTTCTTAAGTAAATCTCCCGGAGTGACGTAGCTTGCTTACGTCACTTGTTGACAAGGCATGAGCCAATTTCTTCTTGATAGTTGTCATCATCTGATTATTCCATGTGTACTTGTTGACGTGGTCTTTTGAAGTGGGTGAGATGTCTAGGCAGTGTAGTGGAGGTGGAGGCAGAGCGCGTTAGTGGAGTGTGATGTGTAGTGAGTAGTGGAGTGTGACGTCAGAGCATGGATGTGGTATGTATGAGTGGTTTGGTGGTTTAATCAGAGGGGGTTTTAGGCGGTAAGTGGTAATGAGTGAGGGGGGTCCAAGTTGACAAGAAGGTGACACGTATGAGGGTCCCACATGAGAAATACCACCAACTCAGACCCCACCCCCATGGTGTTAGAGAAATAGGACCGTGGAGCAATAAAATAAAACAAATGTGGAAACAAAACATAGAAGATATGCAATACAATAGAGACATAGATTTACGTGGTTCACCCAGTGTGGGATACGTCCACCAGAGAAATTTCTAGGTCCTTCCTTTATTTTTATCTAGCATATGAAGGGATACAACCTACAACAAACCCACTGTAACTTCCTCTTCTTTCTCTCACAGTCTCTTATCTCAGAATACAATATTTTCCATCAACCATAGTCGCAATACATTTCCCTCATAAAAGAAAGTTGCCTTCTAGGGCAAAAGACCCTAACATAATCTCTATCGTTAGATCTATGACCTTATAATGAACGGTCTAGATTTACAATGAAATTACAATATACATTTACAAGGCAATTTTTCCTTCAGGGGATTCACCCCCGAACCCCCGCTGGGGGCCCGCTTGCTCGCAGAGGAGGTACCCCCCCTCTACACTCCCCCACGTGGAAGAGTGTACATACTTCTGGGGTGTAAATACTTCATGGAGTATAAACGTAGCCGAAAGTAAAATACATCTGAATCAGGAAGATAATCAGGCTCCACAACCAACACACGGTTAAAGGCAGAAAGATTGGGGGGGTCCAATATGCCTCGTCGACCGTAGATCTGAGTGCTCGATTATCGGCCACTGAGATTAGCGCGCCCTCTAACTTATCCTGTCCTTCCACTTATTTTGATTCGAGGAATGACAAAAATTTGGGTGATCGAGATCTCAGAGCTCAACCCTTGCTTATCCTGTCCTTCCACTTAAATCAATCCAACAATTGATGAAAATTAAGATGATTGAATTCTCAATTGTTTTGCCTCACTTATCCTATCCTTCATTAATTCAATTCGACGGTTGTTGGTCCTTTGGATCATTGATCCAACGACCACTGTCGCTCTTCCTCCTGAGCTTTTGATCTCTCGACTTTAGAAGGCTTTCTAAGTGTTCACAGGTCTCGACCTTTTCTCCTCTTGTGAGTCTGTCTCTTGGACCTCGTCTGTACTTCTGGAAATTGCTATCTCTTTTGATATTTCTCATCTTGTGCAGTCTCGATGTTTGGTTTGTTGTTGTTCTTGCCATCAATGACAAGTACACCGTTCCTGTAAACATGCCAACAAATACCCCACCTATGACAAGGAAATGTATTCCATTGTACTAGCTTGTCGTGAGTGGAAACATTACATTCTGGGGAGAGAGACAATCATACACACTAATCACAATCCTCTGCAGTTCATACAGACATAGGGGAAATTGCAGAATGACCGCCATCAAAAGTGGTCCACCTACCTGCAACAGTTCCATCTCAACATCAAGTATAAGACATGTATTTCCAATTGTATCGTTGACTTCCTTAGTCGACCTCCTGTGGCTGCACTTACCACTGTGCTCCATTCCTGTGGACATGAAACATCGGAGTGGCCACAACTTTACCAACAAGATCTAGACTTGACCAGCACATATCATCTCTTGGGTACAGGTGCCACTATCATCGATTTTCACATTCAGGACATACTCTTATGCCACCTAAGCCATCTCAATGTTCCTACAAGCGAGCGTGCAAAGCGGATTTTGGAAGCCCATTACAGTTAGGTGGCCAGACATTTTGGCATAGAGAAAACTGCGGTTGTCCTTCAAAAACATTTTTATTGGCCAAAACTTCGACTGGATGTCAGCAAGTATATCATATCTTTCGCTGTCTGTGCCATTGCCAAGCTGACCATCAAGAAGCAAGGCTTATGCACCCCTCTTCCTATTCTTGAGAAGCCATGGGAGTCCATCTCTATGGATTATATGTCTAGTTTGTTGTCCACCAAGAACGGAAATGACTGCATGTTTTTGGTCGTTGATCGGTTTTCTAAGATGGCCATCCTCACGACCTATAAGAAGATTGTCAAAATAGCTGATACTTCCAAGATATTCTTTAAACGAGTTTGGGTTCACTTTGGGATACCACAGACCATCATCTCCGACCGAGACAACAGGTTCCTCAACACATTTTGGTCGAGTCTCTAGTTTCTATTGGACACCAAGCTCACAAAATCCACTTCTTTCCATCCCCAAACCAATGGCCAAACTGAGGTCGTCAATCAGATGATTGTGCACATCCTGTGCATGTACAATTCTAAGCATCCCTGTACATGGGATGAGAGTCTCCCATATGTCCAACATAGTTACAACAGGGCTCTGCATAGTTCCACCAGCCATAGCCCATTTCAGGTGGGTTTGGGATTCCAACCCTTGGGGCCCATTGATGTTTCACTCCCTCTGGCCACCGCATAGAAAGACTCTTCCCCTGATCAGTATGCAATCGAAAAAGCCACTAGATTCATTGAGTAGATTCATCACATCCTCCAACAGGGCCAGGAGATTTTGCAGAAATCCAATGCTAAGTACAAACAAAATCATGATAAACATAGGGTACCACACCAGTTTCAGGTTGGCGACAAATTCTAGTTACATTTGCAGAAGGAGTGTCTCACTAAGCCCCATTGGAATCTTTGAACACTTCGTTATGGGCCTTACACTATCACCAAGGCTGTGGGTAGAAATTCTTTTGATCTCAACACTCCACCCTTTCTTAGTCTGCATCCAGTATTCAATGTGGACCTCCTTTGGCCATATTTTCCACCACTATTGGACACCTCTGAGATCGCCGAACAATTGACACCAACAGAGCTAAACCCTGACTTCATGGAATAAGCATCCATCGATCATATAGTGGACACACATGTCAAGGGCACTCACCAGCAACAGATCCAACTTTATCAGGTTGTCAATGCGGGAAAACTCCTACACCAAGGAAAGTGGTTCACACGGGGCCAAATCCAGCAGAAGTTTCCTCACCTGATGGGGGGACTCAATGCAATGGAGACCATTGCTTCCTAAGGGAGGAGGATTAATCTAGATGGATATTGGTGGCCACCCACCTATTCCAACTGGCTCCTCGTGTCCATTTTTGTTCAACATGTCTTTTTGTACTTCTTTATAATTGTGAGTTCTACACTTTTGGGGTTTTCTGAAGCCTCACACATTCTCCAGGTGGATATAGGTGGCCTCTCGCCCAATTCAACTAGCCTATTTTGTATGTTTTCATGTCAGCACATCTTTCTGTACTTTCAGGGTTGTTTTGAGGCCCTAAACATTGTTTTTTTGGCTCACCACAGTTAGATTGTAGACGGAGTCAGAGTCTGACGACGAAATGTGTAGTTCTCTGAAAGACCTTTCCAACAGGCTATCACGCGCCTAAAAGAGAGGTCGTATGCAAAAGTTGTGACCCTAGGAAGTTGAGGTACCAAATTACACCAAATTATCCATAGGGCCCACATGACTTTTGACGTTTCACCTTCTAGGGTTAGGTTTTTGGATGTCTAGGGTTTTGTCATTCATAAGTAATATGAAAAGGGCTTATTGAGCCTCATTGTAATCCATTCTGCTCAGACGGATGTGCATAGCAACCACATCTCTTCTTAGATATAACTACCTTCATTCGAGCAAGTTTCAGTTTTGCAGTTTCAACCTATTTCATTATTTAATACAATATACTGTTCACTGAATATTTGTGTTATTCTTCCTATCTCTGTGTTTATGGTATTCAATCTGTAATCAGTTTGTTCCACTCCTAAATCTAGATCATGATGCCACATTGAAAATAAGGTTGAGTTGATGGATTGTTTGCGGAACGAGCCAGGTTCATGCACTCTTAGAGAAGCCATCCGTAAAAGGAACTCTTTTCCAGTTGTGCACAGGATGTCTTGCTTGAAATTTTAACATCGCAAAAATCTGTGGGTGTGGTGTTTTGTTGCATAGATTATCATGAGTTCTAATATGATCTATTGTTGGAAAACAACAACGAA
>JZKD02S0733235.1:0-14980 GCA_000966675.3 Picea glauca | reverse complement strand
ATGAATATGACCCACACAACATTCGGATTACAAAGATTGGAGGAGAAAGAGAGGTGGAAAGAACATCTATGGAGTCATATGTAATTGCTAAACCAATCAAAGTTAAGAAAGTCAACATTGGGATGAATGACAACCCTAAAATGAAAAGTATTGGAGACTATTGGGATGAGAAAACAATAGAAAGAATAACAAAGTTACTGCACGAATACAATGACCTATTTCCAACAACCTTTACAGAGATGAAAGGCATATCAAAGGAGCTAGGTGAGATGAAAATACCCCTCAAACTTGAGGCTAGAACTGCCAGGAAGAGACCCTACAGATTGAATCCAGTGTATAAGAAGAAAGTGAAAGCATGAATTGATCAAATGTTGGAAGCTAGTATTATAGAACCAGTAGAGGAATATGAATGGATAAGTCATATGGTAGTCCAAGAAATTAAACAAGAGGGGATAAGGATTTGTGTAGATCTGAGGAAAATCGGTGATGCTTGCTTACATGACCCTTTCCATGGCAAGCGATGAAGAAGAGGTAGAGGATCTCTGAGCTATGGAGAATATTGAGGAAATCTGATATAGAGGTGGAGGACGAGGCAGCGGAAGATTTAGATGAAGCATAGGACCACTAGTGTACCACAACTTTCAACAACTAAGACATTATCAAAGGGATTTTCTACTATCGCGAAACAGATCATGACACATAATACTGTCCGACACTCTTGGGGAAGATCCAAGAAAAAAGGAACCAGAACAACCATAATTTCTAGTGGATCTTTGCAGAAGCCAGGGATGATGGGAGAAATATCAATATAGTCACTCGAGGAGGAGACAAGGTAGGAAGGGATGCAGTATCGCGTGATCCATATTAACACCAATGGGTTAAGAAGAAAACTAAGCCACAGAAGAAATTTGACACACAAAAATAAAATGAAACATTTAAGGAAGCCATACATGAGTGTCTCAAGTAGAATGTTGCATCTACATTAGTGGCACAACAAACTCAAAACTCACCAATGTACGAGATTCCCTCCTCAATGGACCACACCAGTAAAGGAAAACCTTTAGAGAAATTAAGTACCATAAAAACTTTTATACAATCCTGTGTTAAGTTATTGAATGACCCATCATCTGTTAAGGTTTTACAAGATATGCTAGAAAGATGTAACACCAAGTTGGAAGGAGGGTTAGAACATAAAATGGTCAATCATCTCCATACAAGAAGAAGGACAAGCAAAGAATTCAGACTGAATGCCAACATTGGGGATTTTAGTATGGGTGATATTATACTAGACTTAGGCTCTGAAGTAAATGTCTTACCTAAGAAGACATGGCAATGTATGGGAGAAACCACACTAGGTTATTCACCTATCGAGTTGAAATTAACAAATCAACATAGAGTGTTACCTATTGGAAGACTTAAAGGTGTGAAAATATATTTGGATGGAGTGCACACTATGACATATTTTGAAGTAATAGAGATAGTATATGGCACAAAACCTTACACAACATTGCTTGGATTGAATTGGGAATTTGATAACCAGGATATAATCAATCTGAAGACAAGGAAAATGAATTTTGAATTAGATGAATATAGATTCATTTCACCATTGGACCCTTCACAAGGAGAAAGGTTTGTAGAGGCCACTTGTTTAGATCTGGAAGAAATAAACCAGTTGTATAGAACCACCGCATGAGAAGAGGATTATGTTAACCCAACTGCAAATGGGGTACTCAGCTGGAGAAGCATTACATCATGTGCTTCCAATTCAAACATAGATTTGGAGAATTGGCAACAAATATTACATGAAGTTTCCACAAGGAGGTGCGCAAGAATAGATCGCACAGTAAGATGGGTTGGTACAAAGATAAGAGAACCTCCTAGTTTTCATGGGTTATATGACTTAGAGGAATTTCAGACAAAATATGAAGAGGAAGTGTTAGAAAATCATAGGCTCTTAGCCATAGATATTGCAATCAAGGAAACACCTGCAAGATGGTGGGGTGTGCACAAAGAAACAATTCAGGAGTGGTATCAATGTAAACAACTACTGCACATTAGATTTGGCACAGAACTAGGGAGAAATATAGTCTAGAAGTATGATGGGAAAAGAACACCAGTTGAATACTTGGAGAAGTGCAGAACATAGTGCAGGATGAAATCACTAGAGGAATGGCCTCATCACTTTATCCATACATTGGAAGGAATCCCAGGGAACTGGTATATAGACCAGGAGATGCACAGAGGCACTACAAAATGGATATGATTACAACATAATTTTGTAGTAACCTTCTCATTTGAACATGAGAACCCCAACATTGATTCAACATTGAAGCTGATACTGGGAATGATATTTATTGACGAACCATAAGTTTAAATCATGACAGAATATCAACAACATAATAAACAAACTTTCAAAGAACTACTTTCATGCTATCATGTTTAAGAGGAAGCACCAGATGAATATGAACCACACAACATTCAAATTACAAAGATTGGAGGAGAAAGAGAGGTGGAAAGCACATCTTTGGAGTCATATGTAATTTTTGAACCAATCAAAGTTAAGAAAGTCAACATTGGGATGAATGACAACCCTAAAATGGAAAGTATTGGAGACTATTAGGATGAGAAAACAATAGAAAGAATAACAATACTACACGAATACAATGACCTATTTCCAACAACCTTTACAGAGATGAAAGGCATAGCAAAGGAGCTAGGTGAGATGAAAATACCCCTCAAACCCGAGGCTAGAACTTCCAGGAAGAGACCCTACATATTGAATCCAGTGTATAAGCAGAAAGTGAAAGCATGAATTGATCGAATGTTGGAAGCTGGTATTATAGAACCAGTAGAGGAATGCAAATGGATAAGTCATATGGTAGTCCAAGAAATTAAACAAGGGGAGATAAGGATTTGTGTAGATCTGAGGAAACTCAATGATGCTTTCTTACATGACCCTTTCCCTACCCCTTTTACAGATGAGGTCTTAGAGAATGTGGGAGGCCAGGAAGCATATTCATTTATAGATGGATTCTTAGGCTACCATCAGATCAAAATAGCTCCAGAGGACAAGTATGAGACTACTTTTGCTACATAATGGGGATCCTACCAATATACGGTCGTGCCATTTGGACTGAACAATGCACTAGCCATATTTTCAAGAATAGTCATAGCTTCTTTTAAGGAATTCATACATCAATTTCTAGAAGTATATATGGATGAATGGACTGTATATAGCCTTTTAAAGTACCATGTAGAAGTGTTGAGACTCATGTTGGAAAGATGCAGACAATGTCATATTTCATTAAACATTAAGAAATTCATTTTCGGTACACCTTTTGGAATATTGTTGGGACATATAGTATGTAAATAAGGTTTGCTAGTGGACCCTGTTAAGATTGAAATCATTGTAAATTTACCACCACCAAAGTCAGTGTGCCAGTTAAGAGCAACACTGTGACATACAATCTATTACAGGAAATTTATAAAGGGGTATGTGCAAATTACTGCACCAATGGAATTTTTTTTAAAGAAGGACACCAGATTTTAGTGGAATGAACACTGTCAGCAAGGATTGGACACTCTAAAGGAAAATATGGTAACAAAACCTATACTAGTATTCCCAGATCTGGAAAATACATTCCATGTGCATGTATATGCATCAACCATAACACTCAGAACAATTCTAGCACAACCATGAGCGAGGGACTTAGACCATCCTATAGCCTTTGCAAACAAAAAGCTGTCAGAATCATAGCAAAATTACAACACCACAGAAAGAGAAGGCATATCCATGGTATATGCACTTCATAAGTTCAAGCACTATTTACTAGGTAAAAACTTTAAAATGTTCATAGACCATTCTGCCCTCAAATATCTAGTCAACAAGCCAGTGTTGGGGGGGAGGATCTGTAGATGGATATTGTTATTTAAATAATTTGATTTTGAAGTGATAGTCAAACCAAGGAAGCTGAATGCAAGACCTGATCACATGTCAAGGGTAACTAATGGAGAATAACCTACTAACTTGGAAGACAAATTCCTTGATGCATAGTTATTTTCAGTACAGGTAGCTGATGAATACTTCGTTAATATCATTGAATACTTAAGTACAGGGGTTGCGCCACAAGAGTTTAGCACCACACAAAAGAAAAATATGGTATTTAGAGCTACAAACTATTACCAACTCATTGAAATACATTTATATAAGATGGGTGCATATATCATTTTGAGAAGGTGTGTATTGGAACATGAACGACCCAAAATTTTGGTAGAAGCCCATGAAGGTATAGCTGGATGACACTATGCAAGTAAAGATACCATGCATAAAGTATTGCATGCAAGACTATGGTGGCCAATAGTCCATAAATGTTCCAAGAAATATTGCCAGAAATGTGATGTCTGTCAGAGGGTTGGAAAACCCAACATAAGGGATGAGATGCCTCTAAGACCACAAGTGACTCTGTAGGTATTTGAMAAATGGGAAATAGACTTTGTGGGACATATTAATCTACCAAGAAAATGCTTARGAGCTAGTTATATCRTTRCTGCGACTGAATACTTAACAAGATGGGAAGAAGAAACACGAGTCAAATATTGTAGCATAGAGACAACAACACACTTCTTGTTTGAGCAAGTGATCACCAGATTTGGATGTCCCGAKATTCTGATGAGTGACCAAGGCACTCATTTTGTCAATAATACCATCAGGGCTATGAATGAGGAGTTTGAAGTCTATCACCAGAAGAGTACACCATATCATCCTCAGGCAAATGRAACAATAGAAGCTTTCAATAAGATTATGGAAAATGCTTTGACAAATCTACAATGTCAACAGAGATGATTGGGAMTTCAAAATACCAGTAGTAATATGGGCATATAGGACCACATGTAAGAAGTTGACAAGACATATACCATTCATATTGGTGTATGGGAAAGAAGCAGTGGTACCATTAGAATTTCTAGTACCCAGTCTGCATGTAGCAACAATTACCAACATGATCAAAAGAGGCGTAGTACATGAGAGGTTAAGTCAACTAATGGAAATGGAAGAGGACATGATTCTAGAAGGATTTCACCAGGAAGTACAGAAAGAAAGAGATAAATACTATCATGATAGACATATTAAAAAGAAGAGTTTCAAGGAGGGAGACCTAGTTCTACTCTATGACAGTAAGTTTTTCCAACACCCTGGTAAGTTTAGAATGCATTGGCTAGGACTATATGAAGTAAAGAATATTATAGATGGGGGATCTGTACAACTAAAAGACTTGGGAGGAACAAAACTAAAAGGAATGATCAATAATAGTTGACTGAAACTCTACAAGGACAATCGATCTACTGATTCTTAAAATTTATAGCACAGTAAGAAAGACATGTATATAGTGTACTATAGTAGATAGTAGAAAAGAAGAAAAAGGAAGAAAAAAAAGTAGAAAAAGAAAGAAAATACAAAATACAGGGAAATATCGAGCGCACCCGATAGTGGAATCAACGCGACAAAAAGAAAAATTGATTGTGCACAACATATGGGTGACAGGAAGAAAACATCGTGCATTAAGGGAGAAGTCACAACAGAAATGTACGACACACCAAAAAATTGTCGCGCACCAGAAACCGGGTCAACGGTCGAAAAAGAAAAAATCGACCGTCAGGGTAAAAAGGCACAAATTGGGCATTTATGAAACTAAATGAAGCATACTAAAAAAACATTAATGCATTAATAACCATCAAAGAATATTCTTTAAGAAGATTTAGGGCATTTATGACGCCCTATATATAATGAAAATGTGGGCTAAACGAGACACATTGTGCATTTGCAAACCCGTAGAGCTAAGGAACACGAGACGAGAGGAAAACAAGAGAATTCAGAGATCATAGCAACTGAAGCTCAATTGGGGAAGGAAGAATTACCCAAGATGGAACCTCCAAAGGTCGACGCACCTAGCCAAACAACACAAAAAACAACAACAACCACAGGTCACTACAAGAAACTGTAGAGGAAGAATAAGAGTTTACACAAATAGAGGGAATCGTCGATGTCAACAGAATCCCTTAATCATAGGTCAAACTAGTGAGCGCCACACTGGTAGAGGAAGAAGAGAAGGCCCTGATGATGGTCGACATGGATATTGACTCGCACGATAGTGCACAAGGCCATGACCCATTAGCTACAGGCAACCCACTGCAACCTTCGAGGGCTGAAGCAGCCCACAGAATGAATGGCGGTGAAAGTGAAAGAACAGATTCTGACGGGACAAGGCCATAATCTATGGTGGGGTCCATGAAAAAGGAAGAGGTACAACTCAAAGAAATCATGGGAAAACCAGAATCAAACTGGGAAGGACAACCAGAGGCTGGGATATCTAGCATGTCAACACAGCGAAAAGGGAAACAACCCTTTGCATGGTCCCCATGAAAGCAAGCAGATGCCTCGATCATTTTACCATACATTCCAGAAGGGGTGCAGGCCACACCAATCCTATTAGGTTGCTTTGAAAGGAAAAGATACACAAAACACGACGTGTTTGACACCAACAAATTCCCAGAATTTGTGCAATAGGTGTATATGGAGAGCCTGGGCACATGGCCATTAGGAGATCCAATACTACAACCAAAGCAATGGGCAACAGGCTTGGAAAACAAAAGGATTATGAATTTGCTAGAAATTCCTCAGTTTAAATGGGGGAAAGATGTGAACAAATGCATCAAGCAGTTGTTGGTGGTCCTCCATGGAGGATTTTTTTGGCTAGAACAACTAGTCTTAATTGACGTAGAGCTAATGTCATTCATCATAGGCATGCCATCAAATGGTGAGAATCCCACACAATACCTGGATGATAAACCTAAGGAAAAGGCTCTCACATAAGAGATGAAGAAGACGTATGAGACATAAAGAGGCTTGCACAAAATAATTATAAAATGGATCAGTGACATAGCCACCATAATGGAAACAAAATTGATGGCATGCAAACTAATTCGCAAATTTCACAAGGAGGAGGTCACTGCAGGGGTTATCGCAATAGTAGCACAGTGCGCAAACGACACCGTGCTAAGTTGGGCCCCATATTTACTAAATCTATTCCTAGACGACTGGAAGGATGCACAGGATTGGGAACATAGTTCCATTACTCCTGGATAATAATTTTGATAGAGTTAATTGGATGGAAAGAGCCTACCTACTCATATTTTTTTGACATAGTAGGATGATGTCATGTAACACAGTATACGTCGATGGGAAGCACTTCATATTCCAAGTGAAGAAGTGGAAATGCCAAAACTTTTGCCCGGTATCTCAACGAAATACAAGAAAACATAGCAAACACATGGGGGATAACTTTAGAAGTTGTTGTGCAGTACCAGGGGATAGCCAACTTTAAGGCTACGCGACACAACATGTGGATCCAAATGCGTAGGGATCCAAAGAAAGAATTGCTAAAACTTCATTTCTGCATCAATGCAGAGGAAGTTGAAATGGCTATCATAGACTGGCAGGATGACTGGAAGATCCCAGTCATCACCAAGGACATGCCCAAGGGAAAATAAGTGGAAGTAGGGTCGTCCAATACATCTGCAAGGGGAAACACTGTGACTAAGAAACCAACACAACAAGGGAGGCTCAATCAAAATACAATGCAATAGAAGAAGGGAAACACCCCAAAGAAGGATGCACATACATGAAAGAAGGATAATGCCCCAATGCAAGAAGAACACAGATAGGGGGACACAATGATGTAGGAAACCCTGTCTAAAACTACTCCTCAAGAGATAGGGACACCCAAATAACCAATCATACATACAGGTGAGTCGTGCAAGAAGTCCAAGGTCGATAAACAAATCCTGGAATACACAATTACCAAGGATGATGTCGATCTTGTAGCATAGAGGGTACAGGACCATGCAACGGACAAGTTCGAAGAGGCTGAGAACTAAAGAAGAAGGATAAGGAATGATTTGGATGATATTAAGCAGGTCTCTGAAAGATACAAGCAGCACAGAGGCAAGAAAGGGGAACATAATTGATCCCTCGAGCGATAGAAGAAGAGGTCAAGAGCGTGCAAAACAAAGAATACACCATCCAAATCATAGTGCAATATAGTCCTAGTTTCCGGTTAACAATAGATATGATGCAGGTCGATGAGGCCATAGAACAGACTCCAATCAAAGACCTGGCATAGGTACAGTTGGTATTGGCTAAAATAATAACAAAGGCACTATACAAACTACAAGTCAGTGTCGCATAGGAAGTGCAATCACAAGCTAGAATAGATGTGACAGAATTGCAGGAAACCAAAAATGGAAAGGATGCACTAGAACTGGTGATAGAGAAGGCCAATATGGAGACACAAGAGGAGAAGAAACACACATATAACTTAGAGCAGAAGGAATTATTCACAATAATTCCAAACAACGCACAAGCAGTCGTGAGCAATGCGGAAGAACAGATTCAAATCATCAAACAAACACTCAAGGAATAGAAGAAGGATATCAAGGAACTTAAAGTAAAGTTAATTCCAACTATTCCTCCTGAATTTACAGTTGAAAGGGAACAACAGGCAGCCTTGCAGGTTGAAATGATGGAGAAAGAAGTTGAAAAGGTCACATAACTTTTTGACAGGACCGCGCAACTATGGATGACGTTGAAGGAAGATGATAAGGTCCAACAACTAGACCAACAAGAGGAGGATATCAAAACTGTAATCCAAGAGATGAAGCAACAACAAAAATCCATGAGCATCACAGAGCTATTGAAGGGCATGTAGGAGATGAAAACCCTGCAGACAGAATTGAAGATTGCGTAGAATAACAAGCAGGCCAGGAAATCCCAATTAGAATCTCTCCAGGAGAAAGAAGTGCAAATAATTGTGGAAATGGAGGAGGAGAAGTCAAGAATGGATCAGAATCATGCTAAGAGCGCAAAGTCTCTCAAGGAACATATCACAATGCAGAGGGTAGATGATTTTACAGGGAAAGATGCGCATGCTAGAGAAAAAGGGGAAGAATTAGAAGGAAAATTTCAGAGCTTGGCAGAGGTTGTTCAAGGAACATGCACCACTTGAGTGGATAGGGACGAACCACATGTCAGTCTTGGGGGCATGTTGGGCACATGACTATTTTGAGGAAAGACCTATTTTTGGAAAGGAAGATCTAATTTTGGAGCATGCACAACAAGTGGCAAGAAAACCACATGCATAAAAAGAAGGAAAAGCAACATACAGGAGGAAAATAAATGTGGAAACAGGAAGAAAATCCTAACCGGGATAGGGTTAGGGTTTTTGTGAAGGATTATAACGGCTATAATATTGTAAAAGAGTATAAATAAATACCTAGGAGGTCTAGACAGGGGGTTTGTTAGAGTTGTTTTTGGTTGGTTGTAGTAGAGGATGATCTATGTTGTCAAGTATAATAAGTCATGTAGAAGAGTTGAATAGAAGATTCCTTAAGGTTTAGGTCACATGCTAAGGATCCTGGTGTGATATAGTTTGCCTCATAAAGGATTATTGCCTTCATCTTGATTGGATTACTGATATGTCATGCGTACAACGCAATATTTTGCAACAGATTAAATATAAGGGCAGAGAAGCCAAATCTTTGTGGATGTAGCCCTAGGAGGGGGTGAACCACAATAAAACTTGTGTTCTGTGTGATGTTTATTGAGTCTTTCCTTAATGTTAATGATTAGCTTATGAATGAATGATTAACTAGATGTATTAGCATGCATGCATAAGGCTAAAGATGAATGAATCTTATAAATACTTAAATCAAGAAAAAGGTTAATGCATGAAGAAGGGAGAACACAATACGAGATCCCCACTCATTCCTAGACTGCAAAAACCTGGGTACTGCAGTCACCCATAAATCTATCTCGAGTGAGACTGCATTGTGCACCCTCTGTGCAGTGTTGCCTTATGGTTTACTAGGAGGGCCGATCGTTTTAGAGGGTTTTGTTGGAAACCTATTGAGATCTGAACCTGGGTCAACCCAAGAAGAAGTAAGAAGAGAAAGAACAAACCAATAGTTGACAAAATAAATTCCTGGATCAAACTGATTATAAGGTGAAAAATGTGCTATAACTCTTATTTTATGATTTTATGATTCTTGTTTTTTATATTTCATGATTACTATTGAGCCACAAAATAGAACTCAAATGAATAATCAAAGACTTGGTGTGTCATAACTAGAGTCATGATATTTGTTGTTACATGAATTGCTTATTATTAGAAATGATTGTTAGTATTTCTTCATTATGGACTTTGGTATCAAAATCATCTTCGCAAGTATCACACCCTTCGAAAACAAGATTAGCCTCAAAGACTCATTGTGCAATCGGATTTCTATAATGAATCCTCATATGATGCATTTACCATTGGTAGATCTAGTTCATCAAAGTTATAATTTGCATTCCTAGTTTTATGATGGAATCACAGATTGGCTTAAGGATTCATATCTAAAAACATTTCAGAGTAAAGGAAAAGTAGTTCTTACTTTGTTTCTTATTGAAAATCTAGGACGTAATTAAGCATGACGCGTTTTTTTCGTATCCACCATGCGAAGAAATTTATGAACATATGGAGAATTGTCAGGAGAGTGAGGCACTTCAGTCTTAGTCGATGGTTATGTTAGGTCCCATAATTTTGGCAATTTTTCTAAGCTCAATTACATTCTTCCATTCTTTTTTGATCCATATTATGACAGAATTGTAGATTGTTTGGAGGATTCATATCTCAAAAAATTTCGAATGAATGGTAAGGATATACTTACTTTATTTCTGAATGAAAACAAAATAGGTAAGTATGACACGTTTCCTTTGTATCTGCAAGTACTTCAAATTTTTATTCTGATCTTTGATTTTATGTGTCTTGCAGGATTGAAGAGGCTTCCGTGGTTGCATTGGAAGCATGAATTCACTTAACATTTTGATCTGTGTAGTAGTTTAGAGTAGGTTTAGAGTAGTATACCTTTTCTTTCTTTTTCATTCTTTCTTTTGAATAATACAGTTATGGAAACACATGGATATCAAATGCACAAGGCGAGCCATCATCTAAATACCATCAGGGAAGTCCACTTTAAACTCTCTCTCTCTTTTGTTTTTCGTGACGTCTTTTCCTTAAACATTTTCTTTCCAAAACACATTATCATGACAAAATGTTTTCAAACATTGTAAAACATGAATATTTTAAAGAGAGAGTAAAGAGATAAGGGATTTTAACTTTAAATTAATTTTACCTTGACGTAAGATTTCATGGCGATGGCATACCACTGCACCTAATTGTGCACCTGTCTTAATTAAGGATTTTTTCTATATTCTTTTAATTTCTTTTGACGATTGTTTTCTTTTTAATAATAAGCTGGATTAAGTTAACATCTCATCTATCTTAAAGAAAGAAACATGTTGAACGATTCAATTCTTCTTGTTTGTTTTGTGATTTTCATTCTCACTAAGATGTTAGTTTGTTCAAGCATGGTTTTGTTTTATATATTTTTTTATCAAATTAGTTCGTATATTTTCTTGAAGTTTTCTTTGTTTTGCTTTGATTTGAATGGATTTTGAGTTTCTAATTGTCTATGTAGAAAAAAAAGATTTGGTTTGTTTTCTGCATGTGGATTCCAAACTGGGTTCAACAGAAGTTTATGGTCTTTTAATCTTGAAATATGATTTTTAAAGGGAAAACTTAAACAAGATGTTTCGTTTATGCATCACATAAAAACATCCTGGAAATTCTCTTCCCTGATCCTAAAATCAATTACACATTATGCTGATAGTCTCTATGGAATTATTTATCATTACTTAGGAAGCTCATCTTTAACCCATTCAACAAGCACCATGCAATCTACTTTTAAAATAATTGGTTTTGGGAAAACTTAGTACACCAATTAAGCATTGGTTAATTTCAAAACTTCTTACGCCATATCACTACTTTTAAGAAGTCTTCATATCTGCTTCCCCACCTATAGGTAATCTCTTTGAGATTAATTTAAAATAAGCTCGATCCAAAACAATGAGTTGATTGAGGGATAGGAGGTCTCATTATGAGCCGGCCTACCATGATCATAGGATATTTTTGTAGTGGCATTACCACTATTAGCCACCAAACTAGAGTAATGGATTTCATCTATAAAGTTGTAATACAAGGGGTCTCATCACGAGCCAACTTGTTCACTATAAGAGATTCAATGAATGGCATTGTCACCAACTGTTTACCAATCCGAGACGGTGGTCCTCAATTGATCTTTAATAAAGAAAATAAAACTAATGGATCTACAAGTTACATAAAACCCCTGTATTTGGGACAAAATAATTTGAAGTGGGTTAAAAGGAAACCCTGTCAAGGCTATGAATGCCTGCTGGTAGCAGTGGCCATGCCTGTGGTATTGGAGTTCATTCTTTATAATTGACTCTTTCTCTGATTATTTTTTCTTTCCTAGAACCAATTATTGGTAAAGTTTATTTGTTTTGATTATAATAAAATATAAATTGGGATTATTTTATTCAGCTTCTAAATTATGATAAAGAGAATCTAGATTTACAAAAACAACATTTGTTATTTTCACAAGAATCAAAGATTAAGTAATTTCTTGGTGATATAGTATTTTTCATTTATGAAACATCTTGATATTTTTTTCCTAATTATTTTATTTTTCAGGGTATAATAGCAGAGATAACTGCTTCTCCCAGGTAGTCGCCATTTGTTGTGGTGAACAACAACACTCTTAATTATTCACCATGTTTTGATTTCAAATTAGGGTCCCTTTAGTTTTATTTTCATTCTTCATATGTTTGCCTTTGATTTGATTGGATTTGAATGGTTTGAATTTCTTTGGAGTGACCTTGATGTTGTCGCCTTTCGTATTTATTAGTTTGAATTTCATGAATTCCAACATGAAATTCAAACAAGATTTTGAATTCATTCATCATAGGGTTTTGGTTTTTAATGACTTCTATGTTGACGAAAGAACTTCCTAGCTCAAACTGATTATAAGGTGAAAAATGTGCTATAACTATTATTTTATGATTCTTGTTTTTTATATGTCATGATTACTATTGAGCTTCATAATCAACCTCAAATGAATAATCAAATACTTGGTGTGTCATAACTAGAGTCATGATATTTGTTGTTACATGAATTGCTTATTATCCAAAATGATTGTTAGTATTTATTCATTATGGACTTTGGTCTCGACATCATGTTCGCAAGTATCATGCCCATCGAAAACAAGATTAACCTCAAGGACTCATTGTGCTTGTTACACCTATGTGCTATTGATGGATCAATTTAGGGATAAGAAAACTTATAGATCACAGGAGAAACCACAATAATCGGGCACCCATATAATTATTAAGTTTTCCCATGTTAAAATTGTTATTATGAGTACATGAACCATATCCACACTAGTTGATGCATAGATCAACGTACTGACTAATGTTTGTAAGACCACCCTCCTGGATGGAAAATCAAAATTTAATTAGTAAATATGAGAGACAACTCAGGAAGTAAAGAACAAGAATATGATAGAAAAGTCAATGAATCTTGAGTCAACTTTTTTTGTTATCAAATCTTAAAGGTCTTGGTTGTTAATCATTAGGATCATGAAGAGTATCTTATTGAAGGATCTTTTCTTTTTGAGATATGAATTTCATTCTGGCTTGTTTAAAGTTTATTTTTAAAAGAATGGATACATTCTATTTCTATGGTGTTTTGGTTATTTATTAGCTATATTCTCTTATTTTCAGGAACGCTTGGAAAAGGGACAACAGTCTGGAAAATTGAATTACAAATAAGAGGTTCTCATTATAGTTAGTTGGTCAGATCTTTGGATTATTTTAGTATACTTTGGAGAAACAAACTCTAGTAATTTTGGGAGAAGGCATGGATATCCTTTGCATGAAGACATAAATCTGACGACACTAGAAAATCCTGGCTTAATTTGGAAGATCATTGCTATAAGGATCAAGAAGATAAAGTCAAGCATTTCCGTCAGTTTACAGAAGGCGAACTTCATGATACATTTATGAGAAAACCATTGAGAATTTCAGGAAACCGTTCAAAAAACATTTGCTAAAGATGCCAATTCATCTTATTGTGAATTTGTTTTGCAAACAACCAAATATTTTTGCATATATCAAAAATTTTCTGAACTATTTTTCCCAGAATTACTATTTTGACGTTTTTATCCTGTAACAGATTCGTAATGGTAAATCTGATTTTTTGTTACTGGAGAATTCGACTTGGGTTGGGTAAACATTATAAAAGCCAGGTTATTATTCTTGTAAAGGAAGAGGAAAAATGTTGGGAGAATGAATGATTGCAGATTGTAATGGAGAATATGGAACTATGGATTGTTTCAGACTTTGTTTTTTGTGAGTAATTTTCATGTGTATTGATATATCATATTTTTTGAAATGAAACGTCCATTTTGTCCTTAGCATGGTCGTGTATTGTTAAATTTCGGCTTTAGTCCACTTTATCAATACACAGTTGTGTTGGCATGCTTTACAGGCAGCGTATGCTTGTCATTGATGGCAAGTACAACAACGATGATGGCTTGAGTACAACAATGATGATCAACAACGCAATGATAATCGGGGAAGAGCAGCAACCGTGATCGTTGGATCAACAATTCAGAATTACCGATGGCTGTCAGATCTCAATGTAGACAAGAAGAGCGCACTAAAGTGGAGGATAGATCTCAGTCATTAAATCCAAGCACAAGATCCAACCATCGTCGGATCAAGGAGAACCTGCACGTTCTTTAAAGTGCAAGGAGTAGCGGGCTCACAAAATCCTGAAAGAAGGAGGACCGTCCATCATCAGGCAGGACACATGGGGAAAGATCGTCAGTTCACTGACTGGAGAGTCAAAGGAACGAGGTTCCCTAACCTCTCGAAATCGCGATATGCGAAATCACAACTTAATCTGAGCCGTCAGATCAAGGTTTGATCTGGATCGTTGATCCTAGTCCACTTTGGATTTTCGCTAAT
>JZKD02S0733190.1:224277-251272 GCA_000966675.3 Picea glauca | reverse complement strand
ACAAGGGAAATAGTATTGTGGACAATGATTTGTTAGATAATAAAAAAAATGAGTTTTTATGTTTGACTATTCAATTTACAACATTGTTTTGCATAAATTAAAGAGATCCATCTTATGTTTTACTTGAAGAATGTGAAAAATAATTTTGTTTGATGTTGAGGAAATTGCTCTTAAGGTGAAATTTATAGATTTAGTGTCTTTCCCATAGCTATGGTTGTGATAGCATCACATCACATAGCTCCAATTGTGAATGCATGCAAACTAAGAACCATATTTCTTTGACACTAGCACTATCATGCTCGCACATGGTGATGTGTTCAATCAAATGTATCCCTTATGTAAGAGACCCTATGTTTGTTAGGTATCTCATCGTTATATAGCAATGATTTGTAATATAAGCTTCACTGGGTAATAATTATCTAGGAAATAGGTTGATATGATGCTTTAATTGACAATGGAGTGGAATTCTAGAGGGTTTTTAAAATACACTTATGTATTTCTTCAAAAACATGTATGACTATTTTTGTTGCAAAAGGTGCATGATGGATGAAACTTATACAAGGAAAATAGTATTGTGGAAGACAATTTGTTAGATAATCAACAAAATGAGTTTTTTTTTATGACTATTCAATTTACAACATTGTTTTGCAGAAATTAAAGAGATCCATCTTATGCTTTACTTCAAGAATGTGAAAAAACATTCTCTTTGATGTCGAGGACAATGCTTTGAAGGTGTGATTTATAGATTTAGTGCCTTTCTCATAGATATCGTTGTGCTATCATCACATCACATGGCTCCATAGGTTCAACATCACATGTTACTTCATCCTTCTAAATATCTATCTTATGCTTTACCTTGGGAATGCGAAAAATCTTCTCATTGGTGTTTAGGGTGAAGCACCAAGGGAAATTTTTATAGCTTCTATGTATTTCCCACATGTATCATTGTGCTATCATCGCATCACATATCTCCATATGTGAAACAAACTTGTCACCATTTTTCCTTCCATGGGTAGATAGTGTATTGAAAGTGCATTGGTGGGTGACATATAGTTCCTTCCCTAAATTGATCCATTTGTTGTTGTTGTTAGACAGTTGGATTAGGTTGATGGAAAATTGGTATGGATTGTTGGTTGTCATTGATGTCAACCATTGGAGAGTGATATTTTCGATTGATTTCAACCATTAGTGATTGATGTCAACCCTTGGAGATAGTTCGGTAGCGAATTCTGGTAGCACAAAGGTTTGGGTAATGGAACCAAGTTTGTTTAATGTATAACAATATGAGTTTTAATACATTTTAAGGTAATATTATTATATATGGATAGTACATGGCATTCCATTTCCGGTGGTATGTGTAATGTCACATAACTCATCAAGGTTAGAGATTTATGGCCATGTGAAGTTAGAGAACCCAGGTTTGGGTAATGAACCCAAGTTTGTTTGATGGATAATGGTATGAGTTTTGATATATTTGCAAGAAAGACTATTCTAGATGGATATTACATGTCATTCCATTTCCAGTGTTATGTGTAATGTCACATAAATCCTCATGGTTAGAGAGTTATGGCCATGTGAAGTTGGAGAACCCTCATGAGTCATCTAGAAGCTCCAAAAGGTAAAATTAGTCAAAGTGGTTTAAGAGATTTTAGAAGGTAAATAATAAAGTGAAGTGATGAGTGTACTATAATTCAAAGTGAATAAAAAATAAATTATTTAAATAATAAATTTAATGGATAAATTACTAAGTTACAAGTGGTTAGAAGTGGGTTAACCCTAAAATAAGGAAAGTGGGTTAAGATGGTTAAAAGGTAACCCCTTGAGGAAGCTACATGAAAGTATAAATAAGAGGAAAGGATCTCTCATTTTAATCACACTTGAGAATATTGAATATCTACAGGTGATTGAGGTAACCAAAGGATATCTAAGCTGAATTTCATAAGGAAGGTGAAGTAAAGAAGGCCGAAATTAAAGGGAGGATAAATTCTTTTGATGATGCTTTCTAAGGTATGTTATTTACTGGTCATCTCACCATTTTCGCAATAATTTTTTTTCTAGAATGATTTAGACCGTGAAATTGGGAGGCCGTTGAAGAAACATATCTAAGTAGCTGTGATGCAAATTTCATCTTGTGAGTCGTTGTATTTTTGGATTTCCACTCCGTGGAAAATAGGATTTGTGGCTAGTCCTGAAACTAGTCTAAAACAGGTGTTTCGGGTAAAAACGTCGTAACTTCTTCATAACAGATCCAAATCGAGTAACACCAAATTTTTTGGTTAGAGCATAGTATTCATTATTCTGTGTACAATTTTTCAGATCCATACAACAAATATTCTCTGCGGGGCATGCTCTACAATTTCTCTCTCTAGAATAAGCCAAAATTCAACAAGGTATGCCATTTTTGCTATAACTCCTTTTCTGAGAGGTTCCAAGTAGTGACACCTGGAGGAATTTTAGAAAACACACTGAATAAAATTGTGTACTATTTTCATATCTTTATTCATTACAGGTACATAATTATGATTATTTCAATTTAGGGTTGTTGACTAATCCAAAACTAGTCATGCGAGACTAAAGTAAAGTTTGATGAAAATTCTAGTCTCTTGCTATTAAAGTCAAGGAAGGTTTGTAGGTATGTGATCATGTACACTAAGTTTGTTACAGAGTTACAAATCAGATTTAGATGATGAAATTGATGAGGGATTTTGGTTGAGGTACATGTTGGGTACATGGTTGAGACAAGTAGTTGATGAATGTTGATTTTAACCTTGTACAATATCTACTGCAAACAGATATTCAATAAAATAACATAAAAGATACAATGGAAAATACAAACATTACATGGATATTTTTCCCCTGGAAACCCAAACTGGGAAAACCAACATATTCTATATTCATTCATAGTGATACATTGTTTACAATACAATATACATATAGGAGCCACCGGCATCCAAACCCCTAACCCAATGACTTGGATTAGTTAAAAACCCTAATTCCTTAATCGGAAATAGAAAACCATCGACAAAGAAACCATGTGACGAAAAACCACCTAAAATATGTGACATGTTTTCCGAGGCAGAAAAATATGTGACACATTTTTCGAGGAAGAAATTTTTTTCTCGGGGGCACTGCCCCTGAACCCCCACACCAGGGGATTTGTCACATACATGAGGTGTATAGTTGATGATTTTGGTACATATTGATGAGTAGTTAACACATGAATTGTACATACTTGGTACATGGTTGGAGGCACTTATTAGTAGTATTGTTGACACATGGTTTATGGATGATGTAGCATACTTGTATTGGTATATTATTAGAAACACATATTGATCTTGGTGATGATTATGAGCTGTTGTTTTATACTTGGTTGATGCAAATATTTAAGAGTTGTCTTGGTTATTGATATGGTGAGTAGATATGATTTGGTTGATAAGATTGATGAGATAGGTTGTTGTGATAGTTTATTTGGACAGGTTGTTGTGACAGTTTATTTGTATAGGTTTGGTGCATGGTTGATGCACTTGTTCATGGTACAGGTTGGTGCATGGTTGATGAAATTGTTTATGGTACAAGTTTATTACAGGTTGTTTGGTACAGGTTGGTGCATGGTTGATGCAATTTTTTATGGTACATATTGAGGTACAGGTTGATGCATGGTTCAGGTTGTTTGGTGCAGGTTGATTGGTATAGGTTTACAACAGTATATCTTAGAGTGATAGTGTTATAGTGGTTCCATCATTCTACTTCTACGTTAGGGAATTTGGATGAGGCAAGAACAGGTGGTTGTAGCCACCTTCTGGTTGTAGACAGAGAACATAGGGGGTTGTAGCCTCCTTCTGGTTGTAGCCATAGGATTGGGGAGTTGGAGCTTCCCTCAGGTTGTAGCCTAAGAAACTAGGGGGTTGGAGCCTCTTTCCATTTGTAGCTGGAAAAAAAAGGAAGTTGGTTCTTCCAATGAATGAAATTCTTAAATACATATAAGAAAAAACATCCCATGGTTTTCTCTCTCTTTGGGTTTCCACATAAAAACATTGGTGTATCATGTATGTGTATGATTGTTCATTTGCTCATTGTTTTTTTACTATGCAACTATTGGATGATAATGATACATTAATATAAAACTTTCATATTGTGGTTAAAAAATGATTGAATTGATCTATTACTTATTCACCCCCCCTCTCAGTAATCCAACATTTGGTTTCAGAGCTGGTTCCTTCAAGAATCAATTTAACCACTGAAAGGTAGATCATGGAGAGAAACAACATGTATAAGCATGGAATACCACAGTTTTATGGAAATAAGTATGCATTATGGAGCAGAAGGATGAAAACATATATACAAGCACATGGATTTGAAATTTGACAATTTATAGTAGATGGATACAAAAAACCAGCAATTCTGCCAACAAGTGAAAGAGCAATAAAACTTGGTCAAAATAATTCCAAAGCCACAAATGCACTTCTAAATGGTCTTGGTGAATCGGTATACACCAAAGTTATGCATTTTAAATACACTAAAGATATTTGGGATAAACATCAAAATATTTATGAAGGAGATTCAAAAGTCAAAGCAACATAGCTTCAAACTTATAGAGTTCAGTTTGAACAAATAAATATGAAGGAAGATGAGAATATTGAAGCTTAATTATTACGAGTCGATGAAACAATAAATGAAATCATAGGATTGGGAGAAGAAATTAAAGAATCTATAATTGTTAAAAAGGTACTAAGATCTCTTCCTATGAGATTTGATCCTAAGGTATCAGCACTAGAAGAAAGAATAGATCTAGACTCAATAAGCATGGACGGACTACATGGAATATTCACAGCATATGAAATGAGAACTGAACAAGAAAATCCAAATATAAAAGAAACATATTTCAAAGAATCCAAAAGGCCAAAGAAAAAGGGAAAGAAAAAAGAAAAATAACATAGCAACAACAGTGACATCTCGGAAGATGATGAAAAAATGGCCAATTTTGTCAAGAGATTGAACAAGGGGACCAATGATAGATATAAAGGTAATATTCCATTGATTTGTTTAATTTTGATGGTATTGGTTATTTTGATAACAAATGTCCTCATAAGAAAAATAAGGGGAATGATGAAGATTACTCAAATAACAAACAAACATATAGAGGCAAAGGAACTACAAATAAAGTTTTCAAGAAAATCTTATGCACCAAATAAGACATCTCCTCATTATATGAAGATGAAGTCAGTGATAGTGAGATATAAAGAGTTCTATTCATGGTAGTAGAAGACTCTAATAAAGAATACACCAAAGAAGAATATGAAGAGGCAAAAGTTGACTACTGAGAAGAATTTTTGACTTCCATAGAACTTATAAGAAGAGAAAAGAGGAAAAACAAGAAGCTACAAGCAAAACTAGATAAGAAGGAAGACACTCAAGAAATAGAGCAGATCATCACAGAATTGAAGGTTCAAATAAAATAATATAAAAGAATTGAAGAAGCACTCAAAGAACAATTAGAAGAAAGAGACAAGATCATTGGAAATTTGGAAGCATAGATTGTCACATTAAGAAAGGATCTTCAAAATAAAAATATGCAGAACAACTTAAACATTTTGGATGACATTATCAGTAGTCAAAGGCCTAATAATGATAAGTCCAGACTTGGGATACAATCAGATAGAAAAGGGATCAAGCTCCAAGGAAACATAACAATAAACATATTGAAAAAGTTATGCAGAAACAATCAAAGGGGATAGGAATACCCACACAGAAGATTACAGGGACACTCCTCCACTAAGAAGATTCAGATTTCAGAATAAAAAACCTACAGATAGGCCTCAGGAAGAAGAAGGATTTGGAAGAGAAACTAATTTCATAAGATATTCAACTCTTAGGTATCAAACTATTTTTTTTTTTTATGTTGTGCATGCAATAATTTTGGACATAAAGTTGTAAGTTGCATAGCTAATAGCAAGAACATAAACAAATTTGAAATTCATACACAAAATGGTTATCCAAGAAGGTCTAGTGAAACACAAAGAATAATCTACAATAGGTTTGAATAATTGAGAACTGAACTGGAATGATACAAGTGCAATAACTTTGGACACATGGCCAAAGATTGTAGAATGACAGTCCCTCCTAGAGAACCACAACATAACAACAACATTCAAAGACAAGATCCTTAGAAGAGAACATGGATAATAAAGAATAATCAATATAGAAATGAAGAATGGACACTTGGTCTGCAAGTTAAGCAGAAGAAGTGTGGTTGGTATGTTGACAATGGTAGTTCAAAACACGAAGAACATGTGAACAAATACTAGGTACCAAAGATCACAAGACTAGAAATAAAACGAGATGAAGAAAATTCTACAGAGAAAAGGAAAGATGAGGGATACATAAAGGTTTGAAAAATAACTGAAATAAAAGAAGGGCAGGTAAATAAGGAACAGGTTCAAGATATTGTACTTTAAGGAACTATAGTGAGATGAATCCGCAGACAGAAGGAAAGAAGTCAGAGCTCAGAGAGATGATGATTCTACCAATGAAGATGATGATGAATACACGTTAGAGAAATAATTGTTCTGAGCCATCCAACTTAGACAATCCCATATTATATGAATAATAGATAGGGGGATTCTATGCGGTAGTTGAGATAGACCAGAGAACCATCCTACGAGCAACTTGCAGAGTTTTGAGTAGACAAATTCAGCTCATTCAGTTAGCAGAAGTACAATATGATAGATTAATTAGGTGTAGCAGTACTTCATAATAGTATAGTGACATATGAGTCAAAATTATGGACAATTATGTAGCAAAGTCTTGGACAATATGGACAGGGATGGATTCCTATGAATGCTTAGTAGGTTTGGAAATATATATGACATTAGATGAGAGCATTGATTTCAAATTAACAAATATTTCTTGGACACATACAATGCATACCATAGTTCACATTCAAAACAAAATATTGCTCAGAAGAAACAATGAGAAAACTCCCTACAAGCTATGGAAAGGAAGTGCAGACAACAACCTCTACATCAAGGTAACTCAAAGTAGTATTTTATTAATTGAAATTTATGTTGATGATATTTTTTTTGGAAGTATTGATGATAGGTTAAGCCATAAATTTACAAAGGATATGAAGAATGAATTTGAAATATCATTACTTGAAGAACTATCCTTCTTTCTGGGTCTTTAGATACATAAAAAACAACCAAGGAATTTTTACTTCTCAAACTAAGTATATCAGAGAAATGCTAAAAAGGTTCATAATGGAAGATTGCAAACCAGTTACCACTCCTATGAAAACCAGTTGCAAGTTGAGAAAACATGATGATTCAAAGTATATATACCAAAGGGAATACAAGCCAATGATTGGTAGCTTACTATATGTGACATCATCCAGACCATATGTAATGCAGGAAGTTGGACAGGTGGCATGATTTCAAGAAGCACCAAAGGAATCACATGTATTAGAAGTGAAGAGGATTTTCAGATATCTCAAAGGAACATAAGAGTCTGGATTATGGTATCCAAAATGAAATGATCTATCACTTATTAACTACACAGATGTATATTGGGCATGTTGCATTGATGACCAACGAAGCACCAGTGGAGCAACATTCTAATTGGGTGAGTGTTTAGTATCATGGATAAATAAGAAACAATCATCAATGTCCTTATCTATAACATAAGCATAATATATTGCAACAACAACATGTTGTACACAGGTTCTATGGATGAAACAAAATCTTAAAGATATACAGGTTGAGTATGATGAGCCCATTCCAATCTATTGTGATAATACAAGCACCATCAATATCTCAAATAACCTGGTGATGCAATCGAAGATGAAGCACATTAAAATCAAGTATCACTTTCTATGAGAATAGGTTGTAGATAAGAACATCAAAGTTGAGTATGTGGGCACAAAATAACAAGTGGCATACATTGTTACAAAACCACTTCCATGAGAAGCCTTTAAGTATATTCGCCAGAGACTCACAGTAATTTCTACTCCAAAATTGATGTTTTTGAATTCTTATATTATATGTCTTATATTTACACGAGGAAGCACCATAGCGAGGACAATTCAGGTTGGGAGATCAGTTTCAGGAAGAGTTTAGTCAGGGGGAGTATCCCTAGGGACAATTCAGTCAGGGGGAGCATCCCCAGATGGAAAGATACATTTTCCATTGATGAAAAAGGGGGAGATATTTATCAGAGAGAGCATAGAGGCATGTTTCCAAGGGGAGCGATTGTCACAAGGGAATACTGAGAAATATGACTTAAGAGTGGTACACTTTGTCAAAGGGAGAGATATTATTCATATGAAGGGAGAGAGAGTAATCAGAGGCTTATAAACACAAAGAAAAATCAAAGGCATGTAGATAGGGGGAGAATCCCTAAGGATAATTCAGTCAGGGGGAGAAGCCGCAAAGGGAGATACCCTTTTCCATTGATGTCAAATGGGGAGAGATAGAAACATTGATGAGGAGTATAAGCATGAATGTTATCATGACTAAGTGTTTCCATCAATGTTGGTGTTTCCATCATTTCCAAAAGGGGAGATTGTCAGAAAATTGGATTAAGGTTGATGGATATTTGGTATGGATTGTTGGTTTTCATTGATTTCAACCATTGGAGAGTGATATTGTAGATTGATGTCAACCCTTGGAGAAAGTATGGTAGTGAATTCTGGTAGCACAAAGGTTTGGGTAATGGACCCAAGTTTTTTTTATGTATAACAATATGAGTTTTAATATATTTGAAGATAAGACTATTCTATATGGATAGGACATGTCATGCCATTTTTGGTGGTATGTGGAACGTCAAATAACTCCTCATGGTTAGAGAGTTATGGCCATGTGAAGTTGGAGAACACAGGTTTGGGTAATGGACCAAAGTTTGTTTGATGGATAATGGTATGAGTTTTGAAATATTCATAGGAAAGACTATTCTATATGGATATTACATGTCCCATTTCCAGTGGTATGTGGAACATCACATAAATACTCACGGTTATAGAGTTATGACCATGTGAAGTTAGAGAACCCTCATGAGTCATCTAGAAGCCCCAAAAGGTCAATGTAGTCAAAGTGGTTTAAGAGATTTTAGAAGGTAAATAATAAAGTGAATTGATGAGTGTAATATAATTCAAAATGAACAAAATAAATTGTTTAAATAATAAATTTAATGGATAAATTACTAAGTTACAAGTGGTTAGAAGTGGGTTAACCCTAAAATAAGGAAAGTGGGTTAAGATGGTTAAAAGGTAACCCCTTGAGGAAGCTACATGAAAGTATAAATATGAAGAAAGGTTCTCTCATTTTAATCACACTTGAGTATATTGAATATCTACAGGTGACTGAGGTAACCAAAGTACATCTAAGCAAAATTTCAGAGGGAAGGTGAAGTAAAGAAGGCCAAAATTCAAGGGAGGATAAATTATTTTGATGATGCTTTCTAAGGTATGTTATTTATAGGTCATCTCACCATTTTCGCAATAATTTTTTTTCTAGAATGATTCAGACCATGAAATTGGGAGGTTGTTGAGGAAACATATCCAAATAGCTATGGTACAAATTTTAGCTTGTGTGTCGTTGTATTTTTGGAGTTACACTCTGTGGAAAATAGGGATTGCGGCTAGTCCTGAAACTAGATTAAAACAAGTGTTTCGGGTAAAAATGTTATAACTTATTCATAACAGATCCAAATTTAGTAAGACCAAATGTGTTGGTTAGAGTACAATGTTTAGTATTTTTTGTACAATTTTCATATCCATACAACAAATATTCTGTGCGGGGGCACGCTCTACAATTTATCTCTCTAGAATAAGTCAGAATTCAACAAGGTATGCCATTTTTTCTATAACTCCTTTTCTGAGAGGTTCCAAGTAGTGACACCTAGAGGAATTTAAGAAAACACATTGAAGAAAATTGTATACTATTTTCATATATTTATTCATTACAGGTACATAGTTATGATTATTTCAAGTTAGGGTTGTTGACTAATCCAAAACTAGTCATGTGAGACTAAAGTAAAGCTTGATGAAAATGATAGTATATTGTTGTTAAAGTTAAGGAAGGTTTACAGGTATGTGATCATATACACCAGGTCTATTACAGAGTTACAAATCAGATTTGGATGATGAAATTGATGAGGGCTTTTGGTTGAGGTACATGTTGGGTACATGATTGAGACAAGTAGTTGATGAGTTGGCACATACATGAGGTGTATAGCTGATGATGTTGGTACATCGTGATGAGTCATAGCTGATGAGTAGTTGATACATGGTTGGTACACACTTGGTACATGGTTGGAGGCACTTGTTAGTAGTATTGTTGACACATGGTTTATGGATGATGTAGCATACTTGTATTGGTATATTATTAGAAGCACATATTTATCTTGGTGATGACTATGCATTGTTGTGTTATACTTGGTTGATGCACATATTTGAGAGTTGTCTTGGTGATTGATCTTGGTGAGTAGATCTGATTTGGTTGATAAGATTAATGAGATAGGTTGTTGTGATAGGTTGTTTGGACATGTTGTTGTGACAAGTTATTTGTGTTCGAAAACATAGGTATTCCAACAGAGGAAGAACACCTTCAGTAACCACTCACATAACCAGATCAAAGATCAAAACACTGATGTTTTCACGTGGTAAAACCGCTACGGGGAAACATCCATGACCCCATCCAACACGTCCACTTGGAGCAGTTTATTAATGCAAAGAAAAAGATTACAGAGATATTTTACAGGAGAGTTTCTCACAATCAATCATTGGCAAATGACCCTCCATTCTATTTAAATAGAGATCATGGACTAATCGTGTGTTAATCCATGGATCAATGGATGTTAATATCGAGGGGAGTATGAACCGTCAGATCACTCTATTTCGGGAACATATCGTGACCGTCGGATTTCCTAACTACAAATGCATACTAAAGAAACACACTAGAAACCACACTTTTACCTCCGACACAATAGACCAAGTAGATCTTAACTAACTCCTAAGTGTCTAAATATCCTAAAATCCCCCCTTAAGAACAACTTTGGATAGGATTGAAGGATTTACAATAGTGACACAACAAGAGAAGGAAGGAGGCATTAGAGCCTATCCCCCCTTAATGACAACTTCCTGAACTCCTAACATAGATTGAAGTTTGGAAAAATTTGCTTCTGTAAGAGACTTTGTGAAAATGTCTACAACTTGATCTTCTGTAGGGAAAAAGAGAACTTCAATAACTTGATCATGAATGAGATTTCTGGTGAAGTGCATGTGTATCTCAATGTGTTTTCTATGTTGATTTTGAACTAGGTCTTTAGCGAGCTTGATGGCACTCTGATTGTCACACTAAAGGTTGGTCGGATGCTAGTGATGGAATCCAAACTCTGAAAGGATCTTTCGAAGCCATAGGGCTTCCTGACTTGCATTTACCGTTGCTCGGTACCCTATTTCTGCTGAAGAAAGTGCAATAGCATGTTGTTTCTTATAGGCCCAAGTGACAGGTCCTGAACCAAGGCTGAAAACATAACCTGTAGTAGACTTCTGATCATCAAGGTCGTCGACCCAATCTGAATCAGTGAAACCAACCAATAAAGGAGTCCCCCCTGAACTGTAATGTATCCCGAACTGAACTGTATCATGAACATAGAAAAGTATCCTTTTAGCTGCTTTCCAATGGCTTTCATGGGGTGTTTACATATATCGGGAAACAATACCAACAACAAAGGAAAGATCAGGATGGGTAGGACTCAAGTATAAGAGGATACCAACTAACTGACGGTACAGGGTGGAAAAAAGATTGATTCCAGACTGGAAGGGAGAAGGGGTTGGTTTACAATCGTCCATGTGAAAGTGATGAAGAAGGTCACAAGCATACTTAGATTGGGAAAGAAAAATTCCTTCATTGGTTTGCAAAACTTGGAGGCCAAGGAAATAGTGAAAAACACCTAAGTCTGTCATTTCAAATTTCTTCTTAAGGCTAGTTTTCACATGGTTTAAAAGTTTTGAGTCACTACTAGTAAGGATAAGGTCATCAACATAAAGGACAAGGATTATGAGATTGCTTCCTACTTTCTTGGTATATACATTAGGATCAGAATGGCATCTAGAAAATCCAGTGGCAATAAGAAAGCTGTCCATTTTGGCATACCAAGCTCGGGGAGCTTGCTTGAGACCATAAAGAGATTTCTTGAGGAGACAAACAAGGCTAGAGTCATTCTAGACATAGCCAGGAGGTTGTTCCATGTAGATTTATTCTTGCAAATCATCGTGCAAGAAGGAAGATTTAACATCCATTTGATGGACCTCCCATTTATGTGAGGCAACAAGGGCAAGAACAAGGCAGATGGAATTCCTTTTTTCTACAGGGGCAAAGGTTTCATTATAGTCAATTCCTTCAACTTGGGAAAATCCTTTGGAAACAAACTGAGCCTTGTGTCTTTCAACATGTTCATCTAATGCATACTTAATTCTATAGACCCATTTTAATCTAACAAGTTTTCTTCCTTTTTGAAGAGGTATAAGATCCCAAGTATTGTTTTCCATTAAAGAACAATACTCTTCATTCATTGTTGTATCCCAATCTGGATGACCTGAAGCTTATGAAAATGTTTGTGGATCATGAGTTTCTAAAACTTGAGCCAAAAGAGAAGAGGCTCGCTGGAACGATGAACGTGTCTGACGCTGATCTGAAGGATCACCGACAAGATCACCAATTGCTTCTTGTGTTGAACAGACCCATCTAGGAAGCGGTGGAGCTGGTGCTGGTTTAGGTTCAAAGGACTCGTCTGGAGGAGGATGAGCAGGCGGAGGTGGATTTTCATCCTCACTGTCATCATCTGAAGAAGAAACTAGATCATAAGAAGGCACAAATGTCGAAGATGGCTCGTAGGCAGAAGAAGGCACAACCGACGAATTAGGCTCATAGGTCAAAGAAGGCACAAACACCGAATTAGGCTCGCAGGGAAAGAGATTTTCATCAAATTTAACATATCTTCTAATAATAATTTCATTACAATGTGAATGAAGAAATCTGTAACCTTTGACATCTTCAGAATAACCAACAAATATACACTTCTCACTTTTAGGTTGCAATGCTTTCCTTTTCTCATCAGGAATGCGAGCCCATGTTGTACTGCTAAATACACAGAAGTGACTTACATCTGGTTTAATTTTAGTTCAAGATTCTTCCGGTGTTATATTTTTGAGAGACTTTGTGGGAGTGTGATTTACTATGTAATTTGCACAGTTGATGGCTTCCACCCAATAATTTAGACTTAATCCCTTAGATTGGATCATACAATTGGCCATTTCTTTTAATGTGCAGTTCTTTCTCTCAACAACACCATTTTGTTGTGGTGTATATGGAACAGTGTGTTGCATTTGGATTCCCTGTGTAGTGCAGTAAATTGTGAAATTATTGTTCACATATTCACCTCCATTATCTACTCTTAACCTTTGAATTTGATGTCCAGATTTCTTTTCTACAAGGGCCTTGTAGGCCAAAAACTTGTCAAAAAATTTTCTCTTAAGTTTTAAGAATTAAACCCAAGTACATCTGGAAAAGTCATCAATGAAAGTTAAGAAATACTTGCACCTAGAAAAAGAAGGAGAAGAAAGTGGACCACACAAATCATTGGGAATAAGCTGCAAAGGACCTGAGGCATGCCAAGAGGCACGTTTGTCAAAACTGTATTGATGATGTTTGTCGAGAACACAACCGGCACAAACACCATCTCTGCATGAAATAAGAGGAAGACCAGTCACCATATTTTGATTACATAGTTGGTGCAATGAGTGATAGTTTAGATGACCAAACAACTCATGCCAAAGTTTTCTCAAGTCATCGCAATGAGAAACAAAAACTGATGAAAAAGAGGATGACCCAAAGTTGTCAAATTTGTACAACCTAGTAATATCATCAACAATTCCAGTGGCAAGAACATGCTTAGGATCTTTTAGATCCTTGATTACAACTTGGTGAGGTGAAAACTCTACAGTTTTACCTTCATCTAAATGAGTGATTTGATATACTGATAGAAGGTTACAAGAAATACTTAGAACACATAATACATCATTAAAATGACCATTTTATACTTGAATTGTTCGAGATCCTTCAACACTAAGAGATCTATCATCACCAAAAAATATTTTCTTGGTGTTACATTCATTTAGAGTAGAAAATATGGATCTATCCTTAGCCATATGATAGGATTCTCCAGAATCAATAAGACACTCATCCGAAGTAGAAGTATAAGTATAATTTGTATTGAAGGAGAAACCATAAGCAAAAAGTGCATGTCCATGAGAAGAAGAAGAAGAAGTAGAATCAATACTGATGTTGTGCTTCTTCATCGTTGCTTCTAAAGATGCTATCTTCTTGAAACATTTGGACTCATCATGACCATCTTTATCACAAAAGTTGCAATGTTTGTTAGTATTCTTATTTTTATATTTTGCTCCTTTATCTCCATTAGGAGAAAAAGTTGTCTGAGTGGGTTTGGAACCCTTATATTGCTTGTTGTTGTGGCAAGGATGTTGCTTCTTGGTATTCTTGGGTTTATCTTTTTGATGGAAAACTAAGGCTTTGTTGGAGGTACCTATAGTGTTGATCACTCCAAGTTGTACTAGCTTATCTTGCTCTCTAATCAAAGAATCACAAAATTTATCAAGACTAGGTTTTTGATAAGTTGTCCCTATAACCTCTTGTATGGCATAAAAGGTAGATACAAACAAAAAATATGCACTACCTAGCTTAGAAAGAATAAGATAGATGCAATGATCTTCGTCTATCTTTATCTTACATTCTTCACATAAAGTTCTGAATGTTTTAAACTTAGATAGATAGTCTTCAATGCAAGAAAAAACACTTGGACTCAAAGTTAGTACTTGGTTTTCTAACTGTTGTGCTCGAATAATATTGTGTTTACCAAACATAGATTCAATCTTTTCCCAAGCTTCTTTGGGTTTATCAAATGATTGAAGATGGAACCTTAAATTAGGAGAGATGGACATTCTGATTAATACACATGGTTCATCATTCCTATTATCCCATTTGGATTTCTTATCAGCATCAATGGGTGTTGTTTCCTTTCCCAAGGTAATCTGGTACAAGCCTTTACTTCTTAATAAATCCTTCATATGGGATTTCCATTGGAAGTAGTTGGTGTTGGTAAGTAAGAGATTACTTGTAGAAGCCATATTAAATATGCAGATAATACTAATTTAAAAAATTAAACTGATGATCTGAATGGAAAGAGCTCGAAAAGTTATGCGGTTTAAAAAAAATGGCACTGAAAATGGACTTCGGATGTGAGAGTTATGCCCTTTTAAAAAAAGACATAAACGGTAACCAAAGGACCACGTGGTAGTGTAAGTTTATTTACGAAGTGACCCACTTTTATAAAGAGAAGTGTGGCTCACTTTTACAAAGAAAAGTTGCATGAAAAATAAATAACTCTAAAATAAAATATTAAAGCTACTTATAGTGATTCACTTTTATACTTGAAGTGAAATACACTTTACAATTTTGGCATGAACTTTTTCAAAAAAAGTAACAGAAGAGAGACTTGAACTCAAGACCTCTTACTTAATAAGGAAACTTTTAACCAAATGGTCTAGCAAAACATATTGTAATGTTAAGAAGGAGGATTGGGGATGTTGTTGTTGTTCTTGTTTTTTTTGTGGAATATAGTCTTGGAGAGCGTGCTCAAAAAAAACTCTTTTCACACAAGAAAAAATTTCTCTTCTTGATGACAACAAGGGTTAGATCTCGGTTAGCTTACCCGAAAGATGCACATTTTCCTATCTGTTTCTGATTTTCTGAGATTGCACAGGGCGCGGGGAAAAGAGCATACACATATATAAAAGAGTAGCAACCTGGGAAAAAAAAAAATACAAAACCAAAATAAAACCAAAATACTTCTCTGCAAAAATAAAAAAAATGTGTATTCAAACTTTATACCTCCGGATCTGACTATAATGGATGTATCTTGGGAAAACGGAAACCTTTTCGAGTGAAAAGAAAAGTGTTCATGAATGAAATGAGTGCTCCAGACGTAATGGAAAAGTCCTCTCAGCCCAGAAATGTATGGAAATGACAGAAAATGGAGATGATACAACTCGGCTTCACGATCTCAATCTACAATAGGAGTGGGTCCTCAAACAGGCTCTGATACCATGTTTGACAACACAGGTATTCCAACAGAGGATGAACACCTTTAGTAACCACTCACATAACCATATCAAATATCAACACATTGATGTTTTCACGTGGTAAAACCCCTACGATGAAACATCCATGACCCCAGCCAACGCGGCCACTTGGAGCAGTTTATTAATGCAAATAAAAAGATTACAGAGAGATTTTACAAGAGAGTTTCTCACAATCGATCATCGGAAAATGACCCTCCATGCTCTTTAAATAGAGATCATGGACCAATCGGGTGTTAATCCATAGATCAATGGCCATTAATATCAAGGAGAGTATGAATCATCAGATCACTCTATGCTGGGAACATATTGTGACTGTTAGATTTCCTAACTACAAATGAATACTAATGCATACGAAAGAAACACACTAGAAAACACACTTTTACCTAATGATGCAGTAGACCAAGCAGATCTTAACTAACTCCTAAGTGTATAAATATCCTAACAATTTGTACAGGTTTGGTGCATGGTTGATGCACTTGTTCATGGTACAGGTTGAGGTACAAGTTGATGCACTTGTTTATGGTACAAGTTGATTAGAGGTTGTTTGGTACAGGTTGGTGCATGGTTGATGCACTTGTTTATGGTACATGTTGAGGTATAGGTTGATGCATGGTTGATGCATGGTTCAGGTTTGTTGGCCCTTGACCAAGTTTTGGAGAACTTGGGTCACATTTGACCAATTTTGGGACTTCAACAAGCTGGTCGAAGGTAGAGTGCAAGGTGAAGTGGAGATCGTGGGATCTTGGCTACTTATTAGGGAATTTTTGGGTTTAGGGTTTATGTAACAGGTATGGGATGTCAGCCCATGGGGTTACCCATGTTTAGGCCCATTTTGTAATGTATAAATAGATAGATAGGTGATGTAAGAAGAGGCCAGTGTGCTAAGTTCTAGAGTTTGATATATGTTACTACAAAGGGCTTTGTGCTTATTGTGTGTTAATAACTTGCAGACCTAACTGCAAGTGATTGTAAGGGTCTTGTTTATAAGAAGTATTTGTGCTAAAACCTAGATCAGGGAAGGAGGATTTGGTGAGGTGGGCGCAGATCTACTATCCTATGCAGAGTGGGTTCCTATGGCTCTGTGCTTGTAGAAGATTGAGAGAAGACAATAAATAAAGAGAAGAGTTGGTGGATGTAGCCCCACACTGGGGTGAACCACATATATCATGTGTTGTGGTTTCTTCTTATGTTATTGATGTGATGTATTCTTAGTGCATTATAGTTGTTATGTTATTGATGTGATGTATTCTTAGTGCAATGATATATGTTAGATGCATATGATATAATATATTAGTTCCTAGTGATGTGAATGAATGTTGGATCTGATCTGTTTCTATGTGCTAAGAGCTTGGATGAATTAGATCTTGTTGAATAATGCGTTGCTCTGTAACTAGGATTTTGATCTGTGATGTGAATAAGGGTTAAATGTTGATGAATGTTAATTGCTAAGTGATATTTTAGTTTTATAATCACAGATCTGTGTCCCAGCCAAGTTGTAGACATATGAGTCCTACAACCCCCCCCTGCCTCTACCTTGGGTGAGACTTCATCTGCTTCGCAGGTGTTACTGAAAGGGTCAGTAGTTAAGGTTTTATTGGTGCATTGCTGAAGCATTGAACCTTGGGTCTGCCCCTGTGCCAATAAATGGTTCTGTTTTTGGGACCTGAAATTGTGATTGTTGGGAACTGAAGAAAAGAGAAATCTTTGTGTGTAGATCTTCTGCCCTAGTGCGTAGTATTCTACTTTACTTGTGAAGATCTGTGCTAAGAAGGGAAGTCTGATCTGAAGAAAAGAGGTAATATCTTGAATCTTTGTGCTCTGATAAAGGTAAGATAAGTGAAATTTTTTATTTCAAAAGAATGGATCTAGGTATGTTTAATAGATTTGGTCCTAGTCTGAAAACTAGGGTACAACTAGAAGAAAGAAGATTTGATATGAATAGATCTGATAGAAATAATGAAAGATATGTTATTCCTATGCATAGAAATAATGTTTGGACTAACAAATGGATGCAATATCCTAGAAATAAGTTTTTTCAGACCCACCACTGTGATCCCAGTGCCCAGTACAACAAAGGTTGGGGGTCATTTAAAAGAAAGAGATGATTAAATCTTTGCGATAGTTTCATAAGACCGGGACATATTGCTAAGGAATGCCCTGGTAGAGGTCCTATTTGTCTTTGTTGTAAGGCTACTGGACATGAAGTTTTTGATTTCCCTAAAATGATTGCCAAAGTTGAAAAGATGAATATGAGACAAGAAAACTATGAGACAGGACAACAAACTAAGGATATGATAAAACCCCAGAAAGAATCAGAGATTGTATTATTACAGATGAAAGATACCCTGAATGATCACAGAGATATCAACTTATCAGAGATCTTAAAAGAGAAGGATCACATAGAAACAAGAATAAGAGACTTCGACATAGACTGTGTTCTGGATGAGGAAACCTAGATGAATATCATGACAGAAAGAACTTGAAATTTTTTGGGAAATCCTACTATGGTTTCTTCATTAGGAGGAATAGGATTATTTAGAGGAAATATGATAACCCTATGTGGAAGTATTACCTAGACATCTATGAGTGCTCATGGAACTTCAACAGAAGAAGAATTTGAGATCGTTAAATTTTTTGAGAACAATGCCCAATTTTCTATTTTACTAGGAAAAACCTGGATTGAGAAAGATCAGATACGAAGGAAACAAGAAGAGGAGGATCTATAACAGAAAAAGAAAGAACTAAGAGATTTCATGGCTAGGAGAATAGTGCACTTACTATAAGAAAAAGAGGACCAGTGGAAGCTACTAAGGACTAGAGATCTGGACATCGAAGTTGAAAGAACACAGGAAGACTTGAAACACCTGTCTGTACAAGAGAGTTGAGCACCTACCCCAGAAAGAGAAGAAGTATTACCCTCAAACCCTATGAAATACCCTCCACAATGCGAAGTTACCATGCCAAGAGGAGATAAGAATGATGATGGAAAGAGGAAACCAGTGACTCAGATTTTAGGAAAGAAAGCCAGAAAGATTAGCAAGAAGAAAGAAAAGTTAGACAAGTTACGGGAATTTCTAGGGAGGAATCCACAGAAAGAAGGTTTGTAGAACTGAAACTTCGTCGAGATATCAGAATAATGAAGATTGGAAATTTTCCATGGCAAAGAAATATGACTGTTAGAGTCATCCTGACCATTAGAATGACACTCCAGAATGGCTAGAAACAAACTTATTGCCGGAATGTTCGCCATTGGACTGTTGGGACCACACCATAATAGATGTAATTGCATTGATTGAGGAATTCTTGCCATTGGAAGAGTCTGTTACGACATTGTATATTTATCCTGTCAAGTGTTGCACCGAGAACACTTTTGCTAATTGTGATTATCTGAGCCCACAGAGAACTAGTTGCTTTCATGCAGTGATTATTGAGGCCTCACCATCCATTTTGTTACTTTGAGTGTTGTTCACCATCCTAAGATATCAGATCTCAAGTGTGCATGTTGGACGAAATTAACACAGTAGAAAAATTCGTCGAAGAGATCCTAATAGACCTCATGGATGAGAAGGTGATGTCCGTAGGCATCCAAGCCTCATCGATGAGAGGAGTGCAAGCATCCCCATCAACTTCTCGTGGATTTGGACCATATTGAGCTGCGACAGAGAAATGAATGAAGCATCGTGATGACTTAGAGAATGAAAATCTCATCCCATCTATCCTTCTCGAATACATCCTACCTCTTGATGGCGTAGTGATTCGTGACAATGTCCCGAGGGACTTTGGCTACACAGTCATCACTGCATACCTCCCAAAGGGGATATGCATAGTCAGACCGCAGTTGGAGAGGATCATTGAAGATCAGTGGCTATAACTTAGGATACTGCAAGATATATGGCATGCTCGCACCATGCAAGTATTTGACCAGGACCAAGGGGAAGAAGTCGAAGATCATCCCCTAGTTGTGGACCATGGACATCGTGAGGTCCACTATCTTGAATGTTATGAAGATACCACACTTTGAAAGACATCAGGAGGTTAACATGTGCATTAAGCTCCTACTGTTGTGCTTCCATGGTGGTTATCTATGACTAGACAGACGCATCACAAAAAATTCGGCGTTGATCCATAGGATCACTAGATTAAGCATGCAAGGACCTGACCCACAAGAATTTTATCTAGGGAAGACTGCAGATCACACCTTGGCACAGACAATCAAAGACACCTATGGTGATGTTGAAAAGGGAAGAGGGGATACAAGGTAGCCTCCATCCAGAATGACATAGTGCACCTAGCCTACCAGTTGATTTCTGGTAAGCTGGTAAGGAAGAACAGACCCATGAAGGTCATGGGGTTTGTCATCGACCTCGTAGGAAAATGCGTGGAAGGGATAAAAATGAATCGGACAAGCTTCCTCGTCAACCGGTTAGAGAAACACTGTCGCGAAGCTCGGGATCAGGGATATGAGTTCCATTTTAGTTAGTTGCTGACCCTCATCACCTTCATTACTTGGGAGATGCTGGAAGGTGCGACATTCCCTGAGATTGAGCCATCAGAACCCTTAGCTTTGAAGTTCACCACGGTTTGGTATTCAAGTGACATGGATAAAAAATGGAAGTCAAACACAGTGTTCCACACCTATTACCTGTAGTTCAAGAGGGCTATTGAGTCTTCCCCTTGCATGAAACTGAATACCCTACACAGGTTCAGACCATTTCTGAAGTTCTGCGTAGATAGACATTTTATTTATATCACTGCGCGAGGAGATGAACATAAACAAGAGCTCCAATATTACTACAAGATCACTGAGGAGGACATGGAAGAAATAACTAAGGAGTGGCTCCTTGTACCAGTTGACCAGGTAGAACTGTCCGACCTCGACCTAATCGAAAGTCCTCTGGTCACTCACGAAGAGTATGATGCACCCAACAATAGCAGAAGGAAGAAAAAGGAAGAGGTACATAAGATTAACAATGCATTAGAAGAGACTACCTCAGAATCACTTGGAGGGGGAGGTGATGATGAAGTAGACAAAGAAGAAGACAAAGGAGAAGAATATGAGCATAAACAAGGTGAAGTAACATCGCCTAGGGACCCTATTGTTGATTAAGGTTGGTTGTCATTGATGTCAACCCTTGAAGAAATCCCTGTAGCACAAAGGTTTCAGTAATGGACCTAATATTGTTTGATTTAAAGATGAAGCACTATTTTCTTTTTATGGTTGATAAGAAGTAAAGATCGATGAACTCCAAAGTGGTCACCTTATGGTGAAATCCCTCATGGGAAGATGCTTTGCAGAGTAAGAGAACCCATGCTTAATTGTGGAATAATGAGATAAAGGACAATGAATTTTTCAGGTAAAATATCCTATATGGATATTTCTTGTCATTCCATTTCTAGTGGTATGTGGAACGTCACATAGCTCCTCACGGTTAGAGAGTTATGGCCATGAGAAGTTGGAGACCCCAGGTTTGGGTAATGGACCCAAGTTTGTTTGATGAATAAAATTATGAGTTATGATATATTTTTAGATAATACTATTCTATATGGATAGTACATGTCATTCCATTTCTGGCGGTATGTGGAACATCACATAACTCCTCACGGTTTGAGAGTTATGGCCTTACGAAGTTGGAGGACCATCATATGTCATCTGGAAGCCCCAAAAGGTCAAAGTAGTCAAAGTGGTTTAAGAGATTTTAAAAGGTAAATAATAAAGTGAAGTAATTAGTGTATTATAATTCAAAGTGAATACAAAATAAATGATTTCAATAATAAATTTAATGGAGAAATTAGAAGTGGGTTAACTCTAAAAGAAGGAAAGTGGGGCCAAGTGACCTAGAAGATGTTTTTAAGGAAGCTACTTGGAGAGTATAAATAAGAGGAAAGGATTTCTTATTTTAATTACACTTCAGAATATTGAATATATATAGGTTTCTGAGGTAACCAAGGATATATAAGCTGAAATTCTGAGGGAAGGTGAAGAAAAGAAGGCTGAAATGCAAGGAAGGATAAATTCTTTTGATGGTGCTTTCTGAGGTATGTTATTTACAGGTCATCTCACCATTTTCGCTATAACTTTTTTTCTATAATGATTCATATGATGAAATTTCTATTCCATTGATAAGACATATCCAAGTATTTGTGGTAAAAGTTTTATCTTGTGGGTCATTGTATTTTTGGAGTTACACTCCGTGGAAAATAGGGTTTGTGGTTAGTCCTGAAACTAGTCAAAAATAGGTGTTTCGGGTAAAAACGTCATAACTTCTTCATAACAGATCCAAATTCAGTGAAACAAAATGTGTTGGTTAGGGTACAATCTGTAGTATTCTTTTTAACATTTTCATATCAATTCAACAAATATTCTGTGTGGGGCACGCTCTACAAGGTCACTCTCTAGAATAAGCCAGAATTCAGCAAGGTATGTCATTTTTGCTATAAATCCTTTTCTGAGAGGTTCCAAGTAGAGACACCTGGAGAAATTGCATAAAACACATTGAATAACATTGTATATCAGTTTCATATCTTTATACATTACAAGTACAAAGTTATGATTACGACTAATCCAAAACTAGGCATGTGAGACTAAAGAAAAGTTTGATGAAAATGCTAGTCTCTTGTTGTTGAAGTTAAGGAAGGTTTGTAGGAATGTGATGATATACACCATGTATATTACAGATCTACAAATCATATTTGGATGATGAAATTGATGAGGGCTTTTGGTTGAGGTACATGTTGAGTACATGGTTGAGACAAGTAGTTAATGAGTTGGCACATACATGAGGTGTATAGTTGATGATGTTGGTACATATTGATGAGTCATAGTTGATGAGTAGTTGACTCATGATTGGTACATACTTAGTACATGGTTGGATGCACTTTTTTATGGTACAGGTTGATTACAGGTTATTTGGTACAGGTTGGTGCATGGTTGATGCAGTTGTTTATGGTACAGGTTGATTACAGGTTGAGGTAAAGGTTGATGCATGGTTGATGCATGGTTCATATTTATTGGTATAGGTTTAAAGTGGTATATCTCATAGTGATAGGTTGACAGTGGTTCCATCATTATACTTCTACTTAGGGTGGTAGGATGGGGCAAGGATAGGTGGTTTTTAGCCACCTTCTAGTTGTAGTCAGAGAACATAGGGGTTTGTAGCCTCCTTCTAGTTGTAGCCAGAGAATTGGGGAGTTGGAGCTTCTCTCAGGTTATAGCCTGAGAAACTAGCGGGTTGGAGCCTCCTTCTAGTTGTAGCTGGAAAACAAAGGAGGTTGGTGCTTCCAATGAATGTAATTCTTCAAGAAATATAAGAAAAAACATTATGTGGTTTTCTCTCGATTTGGGTTTCCACGTAAAACACTGGTGTATTGTGTATGTGTATGTTTGTTTATTTGTTCATTGCTTATTTACTTTGCATTTAGTGGATGATAATGCTTCATTGATATAACACTTGGATTATATGGTTAAAAAGGATTACATGCTCTATTACTGATTCACCCCCCTCATAGTAATCAAACAATTGGTATTAGAGTAGGTTCCTTCAAAAATCAGTTTAACCACTGAAAGGTAGATCATGGAGAGTACCAACTCATATAAAAATGGAATACCACAGTTTGATGGACAAAAGTATGCCTTTTGGAGCATAAGGATGAGGACATATATACAAGCACAAGGATTTCAAGTTTGGCAATCAATTGTAGATGGATACACAGCACTAGCAGTTCCACCAACAAATGACAAAGCAATAAAACTCAATGAGAATAATTCCAAAGCCACAAATGCACTTTTGAATGGTCTCAGTGATACGGTATTCACCAAAGTTGGACACTGTAAATCCTCTAAAGAGATTTGGGACAAGATTCAAAATATTTATGAAGGAGATACAAAAGTCAAAGCAGTAAAGCTTCAGACTTACAAAGGTAAGTTCGAACAACTAAAAATGAAGGAAGATGAAGATATCACAACCTACTTCCTACGAGTCGATGAAACAGTGAATGCAATCATAGGATTGGGAGAATAAATTGAAGAATCTGTAATTTTTCAAAAGATACTAAGATCTCTTCCTATGAGATTCAACCCTAAGATATCATCACTAGAAGAAAGATTGGATCTGGACTCAATAAGCATGGACGAACTGCATGGAATCTTCACATCATATGAAATGAGAACTGAGTAGGAAAATCCAGATGTAAAATAAGAATCCTTCAAGGCATCCAAAAGATCAAAGAAAAATAAAAAGGAACAAGAAAAATATAGCAACGACAATGACGCCTTAGAAGATGATGAAGAAGTGGCCAACTTCGTCAAAATACTAAACAAGGGAACCAATAGTAGGTATAGAGGTAATCTCCCTTTAATTTGTTTTAATTGTGATGGTATTGGTCATTTTGCTAACAAATGTCCTCATAATAAAAAGAGAAATGATGAAGGTTACTCAAAAGGAAAACACACATATAAAGGAAAAAGAACTACAAAGAAAGTTTTCAAGAAAAGCTTATACACCAAAGAATACATCTCATCATCAGATGAAGATGAAGTCAGTGACAATGAGACAGGAAGAGTTCTATTCATGGTAGTAAAATACTCTGACAAAGAAGACTTTGAAGAAGAATATGGAGAATTCGAAGAAGAATGCGAAGAAGTCGAAGAAGAAATTGAAGATGCAGAAGTTGACTATCGAGAAGAATTAATGTGTGCCATAGAAGTTATCAAAAGAGAAAAGAAGAAAAACAAGAAACTACAAGAAGAACTAGACAAGAAAAATGACACTCGAGAACTAAAACAAATGATCACGAAATTGAAGGTTCAAATAGAAGAAGATAAAAGAATTGAAGAAGCAATCAAAGAACAACTAGAAGAAAAGGACAAGATCATTGGAAACTTGGAAGCAGAGGTTGTCACACTAAGAAAGGACATTCAAAAGAAAAATATGCAGAATAGCTCAAAAGTTCTGGATGACATTATCAACAGTAAAAAATGTCATCTTGACAAGTACGGACTTGGATAGAATCAGACAGAAAAGGGATCAAGCTCCAAAACAACAGAGCAAAAAACAAATCCAAAGAGCTATGCTGAAACAATGAAATAGGATAGGAATATATACAGGGAAGATTACAGAGTAACTCCTCCACCAAGAAGATTCAGATTTCAGAATCAACAACAGACAGATAGGCCTCAAGAAGAAGAAGGATTCATAAGAGCACCTCCTCTTAGAATATATTCAACTTACAGGTATCAAACTATATTTTTTGGTTTATGTTATGCATGTAATAATTTTGGACATAAAACTGTGAATTGCAGATCTAACAACATGAATAGTAACAACTTTGAGAGTTATACACAAAGGGATTATTCAAGGAGACCTAGTGACACACAAAGAAGAAGTTATAATAGGTTTGAATCTTTGAGCACTGAAGTGGAATGTTACAAATGTAACAATTTTGGACACATGGCCAAGGATTGCAGAATGACAGTCCCTCCTCAGGAACCTCAACAGAATAACAATAGTCACAGACAAGAACCTCAGAAAACGACATGGATAAGAAAGAAAGATCAGTATAACAATGAAGAATGCATAGTCTATCTACAAGCTAAGCAGACGAAACATGGTTGGTATGTTGACAATGGATATTCAAAACACATGACAGGTGATAAAGACAAATTTCTTACATTACGAAAAGAAAAAAAATGGACCAGTCTCCTTCGGAAATGATAATTCATCCAAAATCATTAGGGAAGGCACAGTCCAAATTGGGAACAAGAATGAAAAGGAAAAAAATGTTCTACTGGTAGAAGATATGAAACATAATATTCTAAGTGTGAGTCAAATGTGTGACCAAGGTCATAAACTTACTTTTGATTCAAAAAAGTGTGAGATAAGAAAAGAAGGTTCACAGAAATTGGTCGGTACAGCTGCAAGAAATTCAAACAAGATATACGTGTTAAGTGAAATGGAAATGAAAAGTATTGTCTAGGAAAGGAAGATGAAAGTTGGCTATGGAATAAAATAATGTGTCACATGCATTTTGATAACCTTGTCAAAGTCAACAAAATAGAAGCAGTCAGAGAAATGCCCCAGATCATGAAACCAACCAACACTTTATGCAAGCATTGTCAACAAGGAAAGCAAACAAAGACCAGGTTCAAATCAAAGGAATATTCAACAACAAGACCACTGGAAATTGTGCACACGGATTTAGTTGGACCAACTACAACAAAGGGCTTAAAATGTGAAAAATACTTTATGTTATTATTTTATGATTATACAAGAATGACTGCAGTTTGCTTTCTCAAGAACAAGTCAGAAGCTTTTGAAAACTTCAATATCTACAAGGAAATGGTTGAAAATAAGATGGATTCAAGAATCAAATGTTTGATATCTGATAATGGAGGAGAGTTCACTTCAAAGGAATTTATGGAATACTGTAGCAGTCATGGAATAAAAAGGTAATTCTCTGTTGCTAGGACACCTCAGCAAAATGGAGTTGTTGAAAGAAAGAACATGACGGTACAAGAAATGGCTCGAACAATGCTAATGGATTCCCAATTGACAGATATATTTTGGACACATGCAGTGCATACAACATTTCACATTCAAAAGAGAGTAATGCTCATAAACAACACTGATAAAACTCCCTACAAGCTATGGAAAGGAAGACCAACAAATGTTAATCACTTCAGAGTTTTTGGAAGCAAATGCTACATCAAAAGAGAAGATGGCAGAATGGGAAAGTTTGACTCTCGTGTGGACAAAGGAATACTTGTTGGTTACTCAAGTACAAGGA
>JZKD02S0733190.1:206961-218813 GCA_000966675.3 Picea glauca | reverse complement strand
GCAAGGAAGGATAAATTCTTTTGATGGTGCTTTCTAAGGTATGTTATTTACAGGTCATCTCACCATTTTTGCTATAATTTTTTTTCTATAATGATTCAGACCATGAAATTTCTACGCCATTAAGAAAACATATCCAAGTATCTGTGGTAAAAAATTCAGCTTGTGGGTCATTGTATTTTGTAGTTACACTCCGTGGAAAATATGGTTTGTGGCTAGTCCCGAAACTAGTCAAAAACATGTGTTTCGGGTAAAAACGTCATAACTTATTCATAATAGATCCAAATTCAGTGAAACAAATGTGTTAGTTAGGGTAAAATATATAGTATTCCGTGTGATAGTTTCATATCAATTCAACAAATATTTTGTGCGGGGAACGCTCTACAAGGTTGCTCTCTAGAATAAGCCAGAATTTAGCAAGGTATTCCATTTTTGCTATAACTCCTTTTCTGAGAGGTTCCAAGTAGTGACACCTGGAGGAATTGAATAAAACACACTTAAGAACATTTTGTATCAGTTTTAGATATTTATACATTACATGAACAAAGTTACGATTACGCCAAGTTAGGGTTGTTGACTAATCCAAAACTAGGCATGTGAGACTAAAGAAAAGTTTGATGAAAATGCTAGTCTCTTGTTTTTGAAGTTAAGGAAGGTTTGCAGGAATATGATCATATACACCAGTTATATTATAGAGCTGCAAATCAGATTTGGATGATGAAATTGATGAGGGCTTTTGGTTGAGGTACATGTTGAGTACATGGTTGAGACAAGTAGTTGATGAGTTGGCACATACATAATGTGTATAGTTGATGATGTTGGTACATACTGACGAGTAGTTGACACATGATTCATACATACTTGGTACATGGTTGGATGAACTTGTATATGGTACAGGTTGATTACATGTTATTTGGTATAGGCTGGTGCATGGTTTATGCACTTGTTTATGGTACAGGTTGATTACAGGTTGAGGTACAGGTTGATGCATGGTTTAGTTTTATTGGTACAAGTTTACAATGGTATATCTCACAGTGAAAGGTTGACAGTGGTTCCATCATTCTACTTATACTTCATGGTGGCAGGACGAGGCAAGGATAGGTGGTTGTAGCCACCTTCCAGTTGTAGTTGGAGAACATAGGGGGTTGTAGCCTCCTTCTGGTTGTAGCCAGAGAATTGGGGAGTTGGAGCTTCCCTCAGGTTGTAGCCCGAGAAGCTAGGGGGTTGGAGCCTCCTTCCAGTTGTAGCTGGAAAACAAAGGAATTTGGTGCTTCCAATGAATGTAATTCTTAAATAAATATAAGAAAAAACATTTTGTAGTTTTTTCTCTCTTTGGGTTTCCATGTAAAAACATTGGTGTATTGTGTATGTGTATGATTCCTCATTTGTTCATTGTTTATTTACTATGCAACTATTGGATGGTATTGCTATATTGATATAACACTTGCATATTGTGGTTAAAAAAGGGTTGAATTGCTCTATTACTGATTCACCCCCCTATCAGTAATTCAACAATTGTAGGGTTATGGGTAGAGTTGGGTAGCTAATTTTGGGTCAAACAATGATTGAAGATATCATATTCCTTTGAATCCCATTTCCAATGCTAAAATGAAGAGGGATTTTTTGAACACACATTTGACTTTGAAAGATACTATATTTATCTATTCCCAATTCAATTTTACATGATTAGGGAGCCTAGTCTATGTGCATTAGGATAACGAGAAATATAGAGGATTCAAGTGTAAATTAGGAAAACTATTTTCCCTTGTCATGATCTTTTGAAGAAGGATCACAATGTATATAATACTTTGGTGGTTCAAATGAGACAATATGGTTAAGTGCTATCAATTTAGTGCTATCATCAGTGGCCTTATAGGTTCGATAACAAATTGAGGCACACTTATTTAGGTTAACATTACATACAATGGAATTTCTATACAAAAACCCAATTCAAATTTAAACCCCAATTAACATCCAACCATATCATCCCCTAAATCAAAAAACCAATTCAAATCCGGCCATTGGGAGTGCTTACAACCCATTTATACTTTTGGAAGAAACATACCGATTTTTCCACCATTGTTGGTGATCCCCTACACGTTTATTTATCTTCTAAGGGTGGTTGGGTCTCCTCTATTTCTTGCACTGTGGTGTAGGGCCTCCTTGTCTTCTTGTTGGGATGGACTATCACAATTCATGTGGGTGAATGGCCAAGGGTTCTCTCCTCTCTAAGGGATCCAATATGGTCTCCACTACAGTGGTTATCTCCTCCTTGATGGGCTTGACCAATATGGTATCAACTGCGTCGGGGGTTCTCTCCTCCCTCTCAGGCTTGAATATGGTATCCACGCATGATAATATGCAGGTCTCCCCTAAAAATTCCTACTTTTATCCTATGGTATCCATTGCACAGGGGTTCTCTCCTTCCTCTCGAGCTTGAATATGGTCTCCATGAACTCGAATATGATTTCCCTTAAACCTTGTTACTTTTATCCTATGGTATCCACTGCGTCAGGTGTTCTCTCCTCCCTCTCAAGCTTGAATATGGTCTCCATGCATGCAGATATGCAGGTCTCCCCTAAACCATGTTACTTTTATCCTTATGGGCTCGAATATGTCTATCTCCATGCATGTGAATATGGTCTCCCTAAACCCTATTACTTTTTCCTTAACCTTTGTAAGCATTATCAAAAGATAAAATTAGTATATTTAATCATTTATTGCTATAACTTCTAACCCATTATCATCATATCCCTTAAATATCATAACTTATAATCCCTGTTCGAAGTAGGCCAAAGTGGAAAGAAAGGTTATTTTGGGAAGGAAGGCATGCACGAGGAAAGCGACAGCTAGAAGGAAGAGTAGCACGAGCGCATGCATGGAATACCTAACGATGTTAGGGTTAGGGTTTTTGTAATACATTGTAATGGATGATGAGCCGTAAACATATATATATATATATGTGTGTGTGTGTGTGTGTGTTTGTGTGTGTGTGTGTATAGATACTTAGGATGTCTAGAGGGAGTAGCGAGAGATATAGAAGGAAGTAGTTGTAATCTGAAGAGACGATGGAAGAGAGGAGTCCTATTTTGATAACTGGTTGTAATGATTTTGTCATATGACCCAATTTTGTAAGATGTTGAGATGTAGAGAGTCAGGAGGGTAGATATTGAGGGTTAGATCATAGGATGAGGAGCCTAGTGTGATATAGTCTGCCTCATAATATATCTCGACCTGAATGAGGATGAATTGTAAGCACATGACACTGTAGTTTTGGAACTTCCATAATAGAAGAGATTAAGAGATAGATCTTTGTGGACATAGCCCAGGGGGGTGAACCATGGTAAAACCTATGTTATGTGATTGAATTCTTGTGTTTCTTTTACTGTTTATGAGTAGATGTTAGCATGATGAATGAATTAGCTTATTACATTACATGAATAATTGGGAATGACAATATATTGCTTGAATAAGTTAAATCAAACTCTCAATGCATACTTCACAGATCTCCACTCAATATTGGACTAGAAACACTTGAGTATTGAAGTCACCCATTAATACTATCTCGGGTGAGGCTGTGTAGTGCACTCTGTGCACTGTGTTTCCTTCTAGTTTACTAGGAGGGCCGATGTTTTTAAAGGCTTTGTTGGAACCTCAATAGACTTGAACCCGGGTCAATCATGTTAAGAATATAATGCAGAGATATCAAACCAACAAATGGTTCCTTTTCCAGTTGGAAAAATATCGGATTGAGTAGATGGGATTTGTTAAAAGAGGGTAAGATCTACAGAAGGCGGGTCAAGAGAATACTGAATCAGACAACAAAACATTGAGAAGAATGTTCCACTAGAAGGGGATGTTGAGACCATGGAATCCCACAAAACAAGAGATCGAAAGATGGTTGAAGACAAAGGATCTAGAGTTTGCGTAGAAAGATAACAAAAACCCTAGAATAACACCATGCAAATACCTTGAGAAGTACGTGTTTACTGATCTGCATGAAGTATTTTTATGTGATTTTCCAAACTTATTGCAGAAGTGGATATTTAGGTGGAAGGATAATCACACAACAAACCGAATCCGACAGTTAGAGTGGAATTTATTTCAGATTGATCAGTTATAGCAGGTGAATAAAAAATTCACCCGCGCTGTAGATTTTTGGCTCTACAGTATTGTAGTAGACTTTATAATAGAATTTGAAGTAGATACAGTGAATTTGTACAACATAGCGGAGAAAGAGTTTTTATGAGGACCCCAAGGAAGGTATATTCGATCACTGTATACTTTTATTAAGATACTACTATATAACAAAGGTGTAATGACAATGGATTTAGATAGCTAAACTTCCCTGCGTGCATGGGGGAAGGGGGAAGAACTAACAAAAAAAGGAGACATGGAAGGAGAAGTGGATAAAGGAAAGAAGGAGGAAGCCTTGGAGCCAATCATGATGGATGACGACTAGATCAAGCGGATCATGGTGACAGCTGGAAAGACGCATAGTGGAGTACCCTACCAATACAAGTTGAAGACAAAGAAGAGAGTTGTAGATGCGAGGGAAGGCTTGGAATGTGATGAAGAAGAGATAGAGGATCTCTGGGATGTGGAGAAGATTGAGAAAATCTAGCACACAACATATGAGAGGAATACGAGAGCTCCAAGAGTGGGAATAAAAGGCAACAATCCTATCCATATTAATTTGAGTGTGGAACCCATCAACGCATGTACGACTAACACACAAAAAAGAACACCACCGTGTAGACAACCAATTTTAGGGAGAAGGAAGACAACAGGAAGTACATATACATAGGGAACAACAATTGGAGGAGACAATTCAGGAAGCATTATTCAAGAATCTACACCACGTTGAGGTAGTAGTTTAACATTCAGGATGGAAATACACGATCCCACCATCATGTTACCAAAATTCAAAGGAGAAGTGTCGGAGGACCTGGAAAAGAACTTATTGATCTTTGAGAAGATCTAGGAAGCAAACAGATCACGAATGAGGACACTAAACTTGCACAGCTAGAGATTACACTAAGGGATAGCGCACTGGATTGGTATATGAGTTTAGCGATAAACAATCCACCAAGGACAACTAGAAAAATTGTGGACATCAAGAAATTGTTGATAAATGAGTTTTAGAAGCCAAGTTCAAAGGACTAGTACATGAACGAGATGATAGAAATTAGACAGAAACCAGGAGAATCTATATGGGATATTAACCAAATATTCAAGCGACTGAAAGAAAAATTGAAATATCTCATGACAGATATGCAACACATACACATGTTCATCAATTCACTACTACCACACTTGAAATATCCATTGCGACAACAAAAGTTTCAGACACAGACAGAGGCTCTATAGGAAGCCTTGCAAGTAGAAGAAAACCAATATCATAAGACATATATAGCCATCAAAGAGATGAAGGAGTATTTGAAGAACTTAACATTCTAGCTAAACCATAACAAAAGTAAGGACAAACGTGAAGCCGTTTGGTGTACCACATGCAGGACAAAAGGACACCACAAGAACAAATGTCCAACATTCACACAGTATATGGCAGAAGGAATGCCAAATCCGTTACCAACAAGAGGACTATGGTGGAAAATATGTAAGAAACCGGGCCACAATCCATATCACTACCAAATGATGTAGAAATACCAGACATTTCCAAAGATTTCATATTGCAACTTTTGCAAGTTAGTGGGCCACGATGAAAAAGACTGCATAAATATAGACTTAATGAGAGAGAGGACATAAAATGCATATAGGGTGCAGGAATACATGATGATTGAGCAAGCCACACCTCAATTTAACCAAGTACCAACATCACACAACACTGCACAACAACAATATAATACTGCACAACAACCATGTAATACCGCACAACCATAGTACAACACATCACAACCTCAGTACAATACCACACAGTACAATCAAAAGCCTCAATATAATGAGCCATGAGGAGATCGAGCTTGATAGAGAGGCAGAGGATGAGAAAGAGGAGGCTTTGGAAGAGGTAGAGGACCAGTGATATGCCACAAATATCAACAACCAGGACACTATGCAAGAGAATGCCCACTTCCACCAACGACTTGCATGTATTGTCGTGCATCGGATCATGACATGAAAGAATGTCCTACATTATTAGGGAAGATCCAAGAAAAGTGGAATCATAACAACCAAAATTCTCAATGGATTTATGTGGAAGCGAGGGATGAAGGGAGAAACATCAACATAGTTACACACGGAGGAGCTAAAACTAGCAATGACGTAGTTCGACAAGAGTTGATACAACATCAGTGGGTGAAGAAGAATTTCAAACCAAGGAAACAGTTTGATGCGTAGAATGAGAAGGAAAAATTTAAGCAAGCCAAACAAGAATTTCTGAAGCAAGACAATGCGTTGACTTCAACTGTGCAATAGAGAAAGGAAGTAACAGAGTACGAGATGCCTCCATTGTTGGATCATACCAAAGAAATGCAGCCCCCGGGACAAGTAAGTAAAATCAAATTATTTTTGCAATCATGTGTAAAAATATTGAATGATCCATCCTCTGTCAAAATATTGCAAAATATATTAGAAATATGTAGCATAGAGACAGACAGAAAACTAGAACAAAAAATAGTCAATCACCTACATACAAGGAGAAGAACAAGTAGGGAGTTCAGGCTGAATGCCAACATTAGAGATTTCAACATGAGAGATATCATAATGGATCTAGGATACGAAGTTAATGTATTACCCAAGAAGACATGGCAATTTATGGGAGAGCCCACATTAGGAAATTCACCCGTTCAGCTAAAACTAGCAAACCAACACAAAGTTCTCCCAGTTGGCAGACTAAAAGGAGTGACAGTAGACCTGGATGGAGTGCACACTAAAGCAGACTTCGAAGTGAATGAACTAGTGGATGACAAAACACCATATCCAACATTACTGGAACTGGATTGGGTGTTTGATAACCAGGCCATAATCAATTTAAAGACATGGAAAATGACATTTGAGTTAGGGGAATATAGGGTCATTGCGCCATTAGACCCATCAGAAGAGGAAAGGTTTGTAGAGCCTACTTGCTTGGACTTAGGGGAAATCAACCAGTTGTACAGGACAACTGTGCGATGTGAGGAGTACGTAAACCCAACTGCAGATGGGATACTCAGTTGGTGGAGCATTACTTCATGTGTGTCAGACTTAGATACATGTTTAGAAAACTGGCAAAAAAGACTACACAAATTTTCCACAAGAATATGCGCAAGAATAGACCGCACAGTAAGATGGGTAGGTACAGAGATAAGGGAAACACCTAATTTTGATGGAGTAAATGAGCTAGAAGAATTATTGACACAGTATGAAGAGGAAGTGTCAAAAAATCAGAGACTCTTAGCACTTGATATAACACTCAAGGCCACACCTTCAAGATTGTGGGATGCACACAAGGAAACGATCAAGGATTGGTACCAATTTAAGCGGTTATTGTGCATAAGGTTTGGCATAGAACAAAAAATCAACCAACAACATAAGTATGATGGACATGGCGCACCAACAGAACACTTGGACAAGTGACGATCGCTGTGGAAAATGACACCCCCAGAGGAATGGCCTCATCATTTCGTACATACCTTAGAGGGAATACTGACAAAATGGTATCGCTCTGTAAATTACCAGAGGTTGTCGGGGGGAAGAAGAAATTTACCAGAGGAAAATTTATCCAACCACTTCGAAACTGGGATCTAGCCCTACCAGTTTTAGAGAGGGATCTCTCTGTAATATTTAACTTTGTTTTAGTTTTCAGATTTTAGGCTAGTTAGATTAAATGTGATTGTGTTGTTTGTTTTTGTGATGTTGGCTGAAAAAGGGTTTATGCCTCCATTGGGCTATGGGGTCTATTTTATAAAGATAGAGATAAGAGAAAAGATATAAAGATTCTTTTCACAAGGAAGGGTAATGCAACTATTGGATTCTTTAGAAATAAAGTGATGGATAGCAGAAAAGGTGAGATTGTCAATTAAAATAAAGAAGCAATTAATAATTTATTTATTGTAACATCAGAAGACACACATTTAGATCTTTAAAAGCTCAGAAACATAGTACACAAAGGTAAATTCTTCCACTTTAACTCCCTTTCAATGATCATATCAGAAAACATGATGATAACTAAGAAATATAAACATTCAACAAAGAAAGAGAAAAACTTCACCAACAGTTAACATGCATGAATCCTATGAAACGTCTCTTTGTATTACTGGAAGATCTTGATAAAAATTACAACACTTACAACTTGCTAGGAAATAAAGATCAACCCTCAGTACTTCAAAGTTTGGAGTATTTATAACAAAAATTACAAACAAACCTGTCATTAAAGATTAGGTCGTGGGAGATTCTAAGTCTAACTAACTAACTAACAAGATACAAATTTAGGAACTATCGATTATGTGTCAAATTCTTCATGCTGATTCCACGGAAGGCTGTTGGTGAGTCACCCACGTGACTTTAACTGATATGCATGTTGACTCAACTTGTACACCTCATATCCTACTCAATCAAATTGCACAACTCTTCCCATCTTAGCTGATTGGGAATGGTGACTTTGAGTAGTCTCCGGTATATTTCATCCATTTCTGTGTACTTGGAAAAAGTCGGTTTGACGATGAAAACATACTTGATCTCATGTTGTATGTTGAGGTCTAGCTGCAAAGTTTCTAAGAAAGCCTTGCCTGCTATACTGCCCTGTATTCCCTAAAACTTGGAACTGCCTTTGGCCACCATGGCCATCTTCTATTTGTAATCCGGAAGAGTCATCAACTTGTCATTTAGAACCGGTAGACCAGGAAGACCTTTCTTCTGCAAAGCCTCGATCTTGCTGAAGAAACTTTAAACTCCAATGTACATGTTCCGGACTTTATCCTCCAACTGCAACATCAGTCCCCTTTTGGTCAGTACTCTCTTGACTTCGAGGATGGTCTCTGTCCTATCTTCAATATTCAAGTCTTCTAGTTCTTCTTTGTTCTTCGAGTTCAGGAATATGATGATTTCATTGGATCCAATGAGCATTTATCCTAACTCTCCTTCTGTCTCAGCTATCTCCTTTGCCTATGAATCTTATGTAGGTGACAGTTTCAGTTGTTTCCTCAGAGATGTTATGTCAGCATTCGTTTTCTTGAGCATTTCCTCAACTGCTTTCACATTAGAAGGATCATACCCAATCTTGAGCACCAATTCTTCTAATGACTTAATTCTGTTGTCCTTTGCAAAAGATGATATCTTCTCCAATTTTAACTGAGTCTGAACATTGTTCAAAGAAACCTGTAACTTAATAGCATAAATAGAAGCATTTTCCAATGTAGAGAAAACCATTTCTCCCATCTGCCTGTGTAGATCCATCTGATCAGTTGGGTGTACATCTCTAGTGTTGAACTCAAACATTTCCCTTTTGTAATCAGTTATTACTTTTACATCGGGCACTTGTGCCTACAATAAGGCCATGTGCATTCTGCCTTTATCTATGTCAAAAGATGATAATAGTCTGTGTTGTGTCATGGACCTTTTCTTCCAAAACTGAGCATGGGTGATGTTGGTCAGCATCTGATTCTTCTTCTTGATCAAATCATATTTCTAAAAAATTCTCAACTTAGCACCTCCTTGTTTTGGCTGGCTTATTAATGATGTGTTAGTCTGCTTCTTGGATGAAGAAGTAGGCATGATCTGCTGGTTACTTGAGATAAGAGGCGAATGATCATCCTTCATAGATGTTGTGGATTGGGTTTCCTTTTCACTAGTTGTTTCAGTTGTATGATTAGTTTTTGGCCTTTTGGTGTGTATCTAGAAATCCTGAGCTGAAACTTCGATGACATAAGGAGACGTATCCTTTCTGGGTCTTTTCTCCTTTGGAACCTATGGTGTAGTTGTTTGAGAGATAACAATCGGAGGAGACTGTTGTTCTACCTCTTCAAGAGTGTTCGCTTCCCACTTCGTTTGATTCACAAACTTCTCTATCTCAGGCTTGGGTGCATGAACATATGGGATATTTTTGTTCTTCACTCTCATCTCTGTGATGACCCCACACAGATCGTAGTGCCACAGGAAACTTGTTTGAAACTTCATTTCCTTCAAAATTTTATCTACTTCTTCCCCGACAGCTCGACTATTGCATATAAAATATCCCATCTGCCCCTTAATCCTCAACTACTGTTTCTTCTTCAGAGACATAGATTGTATATCATCAGAATTTATCATTTGTCATATATATTCCAGGTTGAATATCCTCACAGGAAAATACTTGGGAAACTTCTGTGGAGCTAATTCACACCCGTATACTTTGATTTCTGTGTGATTTTGATATAGGTACCAATCTCTCATCTTTGTGAGGTCCAAAAGGTGTAAGATTCTTTGGATCTCTTCATTTATCCTTGGCTCTGGTCTCCCATTGAGCATGCTCACCACTGGAAGGTAAAATTGCTCGATGAATTGTTTGAAGCTAAACTCTGTGGAGTTCCTTCTGAGCAATGAAGTCCAAGATGTTACCGCCTGTGGTTTGTCGTCCTTGTCCATTTCTGCATTAGGAAGGAGAACCTTTCTTCTTGAAATAAGGTGAACATGTAATCTAGTATTGAGGAATACCAGAACATGCCCTTTGTGGAGAATTTTGACAACTGATTGTGGATTTTATCTGCCAGGAAAGTGTTTTAGTCAAACTGGATGGTGGCATTTTCCTCAGTAGAGAAAATGGATAGGAAACCCAATATAGGTTCATCCACCAATTCGTCTGAAAAATATCCTAGTAGATAACAAAGTGATGAAATCACTTGGTTTCCCTTTTCTGAGAATAGGTAGGAATGGTACGGGGGGAATTTTCTTGGGGAGTTGAGCATGATGTGGGAGGAAAAGCTCGAAAATCTAGGCTCTTTGAGGAAAAGACAGATTTTGGTACAACTCTGTTAGGATTTCAAGGTTGAATGGGGAGGCGGATTCGACTCTAGGTATCTGCATCATCTCATTAATGGCCTCTATTGTGATACCGAAAAGAATTTCTCTGGATGAAGAAACTATAGTCCTCTAGTCAGGGAGGTAATGAGCTCGACATTTGAGGGTGAATTCTGGGAAATGATGGACTTGGGGAAAAATATATGGAGGAAGATTGGACGCCCAGAGCCCAATTTAATCACTTTGATCTATAAATGTGTCTTTAAACCATGACTGCAACTCTGCGAAATTGAATTTGCACCTTTTCTCTAAGATTAGATAATCCTTATCGGCTAATGGGATCCTATCGAGGTCGACAAGAGGTGGGAGGAAAGGATTTTCTTTGACCTACACTTTTTTAGACTTTGGCACCATCAGTTCCAATGGTACCTGCAATTGAAACAAAATTTTAGCGGGTAATGGCTATGGCTGGGTCTATGACTGGATCAGTGAGGGGACAAAGTTGTCTGGTGTGCAGAGAGTGTGAACAGTGTGAAAATGATGGAATGAGGCTGGTTTTGATGAACGGGTATCCATTGGGTGCAGGGGATAGGTCAACAAACTAACGAATATGTTAGCCAGTAGTAAATGGCCAACGAATCATTTGAAATGTGAGATGGAAGGTGAAGGACGAGTGATGGGTGTGACGTGGGGGGTGTTGATTAGAGAATGTCTATCGTGAGGTGACTTGTGACAGGTGACCAAGTGGGATGAACTGATAGGGTTATGAGACAAGATCTGTAGGGGAAAAGGTAGTGGGATGTGATGTCATGAAGCAACGGTGGTATGTCAGAAGGGTCGTAAGTGGTAAGTGGTTTTGGAGCAGAGGGGTTCTAATGCAATTGATTCATGCCATGTTAGGGTGGGGTCCGCTAGGAAAAACCACT
>JZKD02S0733190.1:175824-205591 GCA_000966675.3 Picea glauca | reverse complement strand
ATAACGGTTGAGGGGGTCCGGAAACTCTTCTTAGCCATAGATCTAGGTGCCAATAGCTCTATCGTAGATCTATGTGCCATCTTTAATCTCCAAGTGTGATTTAATATGTGAAACAGAACTTAGGCTTGATGATTTTTTGTGGGGTTTGTGCGTTGCTTCCCTTGCTTTAGTCACCATGGGTTTAGGAAAAAAAAACCTCAATCATTTGAATCATACATTTTCTTCAAACATAATACAAACTTAATTGAAAGAAAAGTTGGCTAGCCTCTCTCCTATCCTACCTCCCTACACCTTTATCCCAGATTAAACTGTTGGGATAAGAAATTACACTATCCTGGGGCTATTTGATCAGGATTGAACAATATGATCAAATTTATTCACTAACTAACCTATCTACTTGGCTAAGATTAAACAGTTTATCCAAGCTTATTCACTAATCCTATCAACATCAATTCAAAAGGACCTGTCCATGTTTAAACAGTATGGCTCAAGTCATTGTTATTGCTTCTATGCCCTCTTTTTTTCTCTTTTCATTTTTTCATGTTCTTTTTCCTTCTTTTTCTTTTCTTTTCTTTTTCTTTCAAATAATTTGCATGATGAAACATTATTTGAAATCCAAAAAACATTACAAGGATAAATTTTCAGCCACCAGTTGATCCTATAAATTATAGGGTTATAACAATGGCTCCACCTGGGGATGGTACTCTCCTTGTGAAGTGCCAAGAATACTGCTTCCTAATGTCCTGACATATTTCTCCAGAGCTTCTTTAGCGATTTGATCTTCTTTATTTTGAATATTTTGATGACATTGTCTAGTGGATCAGGGACTTCTCTGTGGGCTTCAACCATCTGATCAACGTTATCCACTCAAAAACCACAAGTAAAATAAAAATGGTTTGCAAAATGTAAATGTGTGACAAGGCCTTTAATGGGGGGGTGAATAGTGCTTTTAACATCCTGCCATTCACAGGTCCACCTGAAAGGTTTGTCCCATCACTGTTGTTGAGCAGAAAAGCGTGATTTCCCCTGAATGCCTGAATTGTGTAAGGTCCTTTCCATAAGCTATAAAATTTTTCGTGTTTACCTTTATCTTCATTCCTAGCATCCCACCTCAGTACCAAATCACCTAACTCAAAATCATCTTCTTTAGTTATTTTGTCGAAAATCTTTTTGATTTTCTCCTGGATGACTTGATTTTTGTTGTATACTTCTTCCCTAGACTGTTGCAAATGGATCATCTGGTTTATTCTTCTTTGGGAATCATTTGGCTCAGATTGCATCTCTTGCAAAAGTTTCATGACTGGGACCCCCCAAAGAGGTAGTAAAAACTTCTTTAGTACCATAGACCAACTGGTATGGAGACATACCAATTGACCTCTTAGTGGTTAGTCTCTCAACCCAAAGCGTGAAAACCAACTTGTTATGCCATGACTTCTTATTTTCTTGTAGTGTCTTCTTAATAATATTCACCAGGGTTTTATTGGAAGACTCAACCAACCCATTTCCCCGAGGGTAATAATCTATGGAATGTCTAAGCATAATGTAAAACTAGCTAAAAAAGTCTATGATTTTTTTAGATTTGAAGGCTGCTGCATTGTCAACTATAATTTTTCTAGGGAATCCAAAGCGAGACAAAATATGATGTTCTAGAAATTTAATGATAACAAAATAAATAGATTTCCTTCATGGTACATCTTCGATCCATTTTGTAAAATAGTCAGTGGCGGTGAGAATCCACTTGTGTTGGCCGGAAGAAGGAGGGTGTATCTCTCCGATGAAGTCCAAACCCCATTGCTGGAAAGGAGCTTCAACAAAGATGGGTTTGAGGGGCAAGGGTAGGGGATTCTTTTTTCCTTCAAACACTTGACATTTATGGCATGAGGTGACTTGTTGATGCACATCCGCAAACAATGTGGGCCAGTAGAATCCAACCCTGAGGATATTATTTGTTGTATTCTTCCAACTCATATGCCCACCACAATCTCCTGCATGAAAATCTTGTAAAACCTTGTCATCTTCATCTTTTAATAGGCAATTTAACAAAATACCTCCAGGATCTTTCCAATAAAGATTACCTTCTAGAATACAAAATTTCAATGCTTTTAATTTCAAAAACCTCGCTTTGGTTTTAGTCAGAACAGGGGATCTTGTAAATTTAGCAAGACAAATATCAGGTCTGCGTACCATGGAGAGTTTATAAATACCTCCTTAACTCTTGGAGTCACCTACTCTCCTTGCTCATCAATCGTAGCTAAGAAATTAATATCTAGAGCATGGAAATTAGATTCAGCCATCAACTTTGCTAGACCTTGACCTTTGATCAGTTTAGTAGGCTTAATCTCTAAATCGTATTCTAGAATAACAACAATCCACTTTCCTCTTCTACCATCTGTATTATCCTGAGTAAGAAAATCCTTTACCACTGCATTTGGAACATAAGAAATGGTATGGGAATGGATAATATAGACTCTAAAGTCTTTTATGGCTTTCACCAAGGTGAAAGCTTGTTTCTCCATTATTTTATAATTTATGCAACATCTCTCAAAGATTTGCTAAAAAGGAGATGGGTTGTTCATACCCTTCGCTATTTTTGTGTAGTAGTACTGTTGCGATGGTGTGTTTGGATGCAAAAGAGAAAAGGTAGAAGTCTTTGGTAAAGTCTGGACTAATCAACACTGGAGCTTGTGTGAGTGCATGCTTAACCTGTTCAAAAGACTGGTTGGATTCAGTGTTCCATTTTATTTTTGTGTCCTTTTTCAACATATTGGTGATGTTCCTGTGAAGCTTGGCCATGTTGGGTATGAATCTCCTTAGGAAGTTTATTTTGCCAATGAAAGATTGTAGCTCTTTAATATTCCTAGGGTGTTCTAGTTTTTGGATGGCCTCTATTCTGCTAGGATCTATTTTGATTCCATCCTTAGAGATTATGTGTCCAAACAGTTTTCCTTCCTCTAACCTGAAAAGGATTTTCTTAGGATTTAATGAAATCCCAAATTTCCTGCACTTCTCAAACATGCATCTGAGGTGCAACAAGTGTTCCTCATCAGATTGGGAGTAGATTGTCACATCATCCAGATAAATGACTATAAATCTCCCAAGTTCTTCCACAAAGGCGATATCCATTGCTCTTTGGAAAGTGGCACCAACATTCATCAAACCAAAATGCATCTTCACATACATGAAGGTTCCCCAAGGTGTAGTGAATGTTTTTTTCTCTTGATCTTTTGGGTGCACAAGAACTTGGTTGTAGCTCGAGAAACCATCTAATAAGGAGATCCTACTAGACCCAAACACCTTCTATAAAATGTGGTCCATTTTGGCCAAAGGGTAATTGTCTTTGAGAGAGACTTTGTTCAGATTTTTGAAATATATGCAAAATTTGATCTCGCCAGTTTTCTTCCTAGTAGGAACTAGGTTAGAAACCCATTTGGAAAATCTCAAGGGGTCTATGATTTTCGCATCATACATCTTTTTGATTTATTTCTCTATTAGGGGAAGTAACTTGGGATTTATTCTCCTAAGTTTCCGTCTGAAAGGTTTGTGTTCTTCTTTTATGGGAATCCGATGTTGTATGATACTTGTGTCGTACGATTTTAAGTCTTCGTATCCCCAGGCAAAAACATCCACATATTCTTTAAAAAGTTCAATGTATTTTTGTTTTTTCTCAGGGGATAGAGATTTGGAAAATTTTATCATCTTGGGTTTTTCTTCTGTTCCTATGTTGCACTCTTCGACTTCTTTACCACTAGCTTCAATTTTCGGTTTTTGGGATATGTCGTTAAAATCTAACAAGTCTTCTAGTGGATCTAGACCTCTAGGTAACACATTACTTTTCAACTGTAGAATAATAGAATATATCTCATTTTCATTCAATTCCTCTGCATTTACTTTAATTTCATTGAAATCTTTGGAATGTACATTATTTACACTACCACTTTCAGAAATAGATTTATTTACAATCTCATCATCATTTTCTAAATCTATGTTTGTACATTCGAAATCATTCTTACACTGTAGGAAGTCTTCAATTTGATCCTCATTTCCAAATACCTGCCAGTATCTGATGTTGTCAAGAGCAGTTGGTATGCACTTCACCTCCACTGTGTACATACGTGTGGGATGAAAAGGAATTTTACAGGTAGCTGCCGACGTGTCTAGCCCGTCTGTAAGTATGTTTTGTCCTCTAGGCATCACCTGCAAGTCGATTTCAGTAAAGCATTGAAGATCATACAAAAAAAATTCCTATAAGCCCTAAGTCTGGGGTGTTTGGCTGCATACTCACCTTTGATTTTCTTGATAATCAGTTTAGAATCACCCCTTACCATGATCTGTTCGGTACCAAATTTCTTTAGTAGTTTTAGGCTGAGCATCAGATCCTTGTACTCAGCCACATTATTGGTGTATTGAAAATTCATTTGGACAAGTGACTCTCGTAATACCTTGATCTGTGATTATGAAACCAGACTCTAGCTCCAGCTCCTTCTTTAGTCACAACACCATCGAAATCCATGACCCAAAAATCTACTAGCAGTTCTTCTCTTTCTACCATTTCTACCCTTCTTGCCTCAATGATTACTTTACTTTATTTTAATCATGTGTATCATCTTCCAGCTGAGCAATTTGTTCTTCCACATCACCATCGTTGTATATAATGAAAGATTATAGATTAGAGTGTGCAGAGTATAATGGATAGTTATGCGGTGTTTCCCGACTACTGACCATATACTTCATCAAGGTCTCTCGATACATTCTTCTCTATTGTCCGAATACTGGGATGGTGGAATATGACATAACTAGTTGTAGGGTTCCTTTCATCTTAGCTCCCCATGATCTTGATAGTAGCATACCGTATTTTGGGGGAATATATACAACTACTATATCCATTACCATATTCTTTGCTGGGATTTGGGCTAATGTAATGCATAAGTCTTTGATTAGGCCTATACATTTAACCTTGCTGGAATCAAAAAAATGCAAATATTTGTAGGGCCTAGTGACCTCGAGCCCCAACTTTTGCATCATGGTTTTGGGCATTAGGTTGTGAGAGGCACCCGAATCCATCATAGCATTGTGTAAAATCAGATCATGGATGTTTAGGCTGATGTAAAAAGGGGCCATGGCACCATTATCAGTTTGACCATCAACTTCAGGACCAAACAGGAGCTATGGTCGGTCATCAACAAGATTTACTATGTCTGAGTGATTTGCAGATCCAACATTCAAAGCCTTAGTACCTATCTTAGGTCCGATGCTCAAAGATTTAATCACCTACGACCTATAAGCATTCTTATTCATTATCTCAGAGAGGGGAATGGGAATATCTGGTTTAGCTAGCTCCCCTTCAAGGATGAATGTAGTGGAAGGTTTGCTTAAGGTCTATACTTTTGGTTTATCTATCGAAATTCTATGGTCAGGTGCACTTGGTTGACTAATTGATGAGACTTTAGTTTGATTTTCTCTTTGTAGTATTTCTGGAGATTTTTGTGTGTGAGATCCAGCCTTGTTTCTCTTAGGGACTTTCTTGGGAGGGTTTTTCGAGGCTTTCTTGGTTTCAGCAGCCTTCTTTGGAGAGTTCTCGTTTGTTTTCTTGATCCTCAGGTTATACTACCCATGAAATTCCATTATAGATTTCTCAAAGACCTATTGTTCTGATTCCCCATCTTCCTCGTTTACCTTGGTTTGCGAAAGGAGGAACATCTCATGCTCTTCCTAGGTGAGGAAAATGGATTCATGATTGTGATCATGATCACCCATTAGGTTTATATGAGTGTCCTCAAAATCCTTGATTACCTCTTCCCCATCATTGGCATAATTCTCCTGGAGGGGAGGTATGATTTGGTGATCAGAACCTCTCCACTCTCTTTGATCTCTTTGCCTGATCTGGGGTGGATTTCTTCTGAAGTTTGGGTTTTGAATTTGAGGATTGGCTTGGTTCTTTCTAGGTGGGTTTTTGTCAGTTACAGTGAGTCTCTCCATCATTTTCTCCATGGATCTGGATAGAGAATCTATTTTTGAGTCTGATGAGGAAGTAGAGGGCTCTTCTTTGATAGTGACTCTCCTTTTTGTTTTCTGCCTGGCCCTTCTGGCCAAAAGATTTGCTTCTACACTGACAACACTTTTCTACATGTCTTCCAGAGTTGCAGCATTTCTCTCTCTTAGTTGATAAGACATATCTGCATCAAATCCATTGGGGAATTTTATTAATTCCAAACCTTGTGGTGGTTTGATATCAGTTGGAATTGCATTGTACAGATTGTTGAAATGAGTGCAATAATCTTTCACTATATCTCCTTGGTTTCGTCTGATGTTCTCATATTCTAACAGGATCTAGAGAGGATTTTTCTTCACCTCCCACCTATCAAGGAAATCTCAATGAAAAACAATAATGTCAGTTATAGTAGCAGCAAGTAAGGCCTTGAACCACTTTTTTACATCTCTAGTCAAGATTTGTGCAAATAGTCTCATCTACACATCAGCTTCATCCACTTCCTGTAAATCAAAATAATCGTTAATTTTGTCAACATGTTGCTATGCAGTTAGGGGACCAGTTGTTATCGGACTAATTGATAGGTGTAGACACTAATAGATCTCCCTAGATCCACTTGGATCTAGAACAAAATAGGACAGGACACGACTCTTTCCCTAAGTTGTAATCATTGAATCTGCTAATAGGGAGGAATAAGTGACATACCTTTATATTGCTTCCTCAGGTATTTGTTGCTCCCACTTTGCTCCAGTTCTCTCATGAGGTCAAGTTGAAGACAACACAAACCAACCAAAGTGAATATTAGAAAAAATTATTCAACGTCAACTTATGTATATGATCAAGGAATTACACAATAAAGTAAGAGTGACTTTATGGGAAAGGGACATGTCGATGTATCATATTAATTGAAAGTAGAAGATACAACATGATCGCCTTGATGTCGCAATCTTCCTTTCAGTGACCCTTGGTTCCAACACACACACTTGCTCTGTAATTGCATGAAGAAGATCCAATTCGTCTTGATAGACCAGCTAGAGTCTTCAAGCCTCTGTCCAAGCAGGTTTCTTCACACAATTCTTTCACCAATTCTTCTATTAATCTTGCTTAACCTTTTCCATGAGAAACCTTTCAATATATAGGAGAAGGAGAGATTTTTACATGGATGAGGATGATCCCATCAAATCTGAGAAGTCAGTAAAATGACAACCATAAGAATTCCAACTCACTTTCTAGAAGATTCCCTTCTAGAACCCTCGAGACCTCTTCTCCTTTCCAATCTTAAAAACAGGTTCGCACCCTGTGTATGGAGAAAACTATGAGAAGTTCACACCCTAAGTGTAGGTGGCCTACGAGAATGAGGGATTCTCGCACCCTAGGCCATAGGGAGCCTACGAACTCACTTTAAAAAGCATGTTTTTGGAAGGAGACAAGGGCCACTTTTCTCAAGCAAAACGTCCTTGTTGGGAGCCTGAATACACCATTGTTAAGATATCACCAAGATGACCAAAATCATGTGTAACACCAGTAATGTCAAATTGAGGGAGTTTGGTTTGATAATCTTGAGGCATGTCATGTAAAGGGGAAACCAACACCAATGGGGCATATCTTGTTGCCATGATTGGTGGAGAGGGATGAACAACAAATGGTGTGACATGAGAGGTAGTGACTGAAGCTGTAGAAGATGAAGGGCTCGGGGAAATGGAGTGACCTAGTTTAGATTTAACAGAAATTGCAGCAAAAGTCAAAGCAAGGAGTTCGACTAACCACTGAAGGTGGACTTTGTTTAAGGCTTGACCAATATTCGCAACTAGGTATTCAAACTTACCGGATTCGAGGCAAAAACATTGATCAAATTCAACTCTGGGAGAGAGTATTTCAGGGGTCCTGGGCTGAAAGATGGTTTGATCTAAAACTGTTTCACTGACAAAACTATCAGATTTTGTCCTGAAAAGGTTTTGTTGAAACGTTATATAAAACTCGAGATCTTGAAGAGAAACTAACTTCTATGGGAGAGAAGGGGACCTTAGAAGTGGACTGTGACACCCAGAAACCTCTGTAGTGTTTTTCTTCCTAAATAATTTTTTGAGATTGTCTATTACTACTACAGGCTCTGGGTCTAGATGAGATCTGGTAAAAACTCTTCTGGGAGCCAGAATTCTCTCTCTCTCTATATATATATATATTTATTTTTTTTTTCTTTATAAGATAATCTTAAACTAATTATATACAAATTTCAACAACCTCTAAACCTTATCTCTTTATATGTTTGGATTTTATGTCTTGTTCAGAAATAAGGTTTTCTTTGTCTAGGGAAAATAAATCGTAGGATTCAAAGATTGTTCATTCCCCAGTATGGTCGCCACTAATTTAAAGCTCTGTGAATTCCCAGAGGTTTTCGGGGGTAGAAGAAATTTACCAGAGGCAACTTTATCAAACCACTTCAAAACTGGGATCTAGCCCTACCAGTTTCAGAGAGGGATCTCTCTGTAAGATTTAACTTTGTTTTAGTTTTCATATTTTAGGCTAGTTAGATTAAATGTGATTGTGTTTTTTGTTTTTGTGATGTTGGATGAAAAAGGGTTTATGCCTCCATTGGGCTATGGGGTCTATTTTATAAAGATAGAGATCAGAGAAAAGATATAAAGATTCTTTTCACAAGGAAGGGTGATGCAACTATTGGATTCTTTAGAAATAAAGTGATGGATAACAGAAAAGGCGAGATTGTCAATTAAAATAAAGAAGCAATTAAGAATTTATTTATTATAACATCAGAAGACAGACATTTAGATCTTTAAAAGCTCAAAAACATAGTACACAAAGGTAAAATTTGCCACTTTAACTCCCTTTCAATGATACAATCAGAAAACAAGATGATAACTAAGAAAGATAAACATTCAACGGAGAAAGAGAAAAAATTCACCAACAATTAACACGTAGGAATCCTGTGAAATGTCTCTTTGTATTACTGGAAGATCTCTTGATAAAAATTACAACGCTTACAACTTGCTAGGGCGTAAATATCAACCCTCAATACTTCAAAGTTTGGAGTGTTTATAACAAAAATTAGAAACAACCCTGTCATTAATGATTAGGGCATGGTAGATTCTAAGTCTAACTAACTAACTAACAAGATACAAATTTAGGAACTGTCGATGATGTGTCGAATTCTTCATGCTGATTCCAGGGAAGGCCATTGGTGAGTCACCCACATGACTTTAATTGATCCACGTGCTCACTCAACTTGCACACCTCATCTCCTACTCGATCAAATTGCACAGCTCTTCCCATATTAGTTGATTGGGAATGGTGACTTTGAGTAGTCTCTGGTATATTTCATCCATTTCTGTGTACTTGGAAAAAGTCGGTTTGACGATGAAAATATACTTGATCTTGTGCTGTATGATGAGGTATGGCTGCAAAGTTTCTAAGAAATCTTTGCCTGTTGTACTGCCTTGTATTCTCGAAAACTTGGAACTATATTTTGCCACCATAGCCATCTTCTGTTTGCAATTGGGAAGAGTCATCAAATTGTCATTTAAAACCAGTAGATCAGGAAGACCTTTCTTCTGTAAAGCCTTGATCTTGCTGAAGAACCTTTGGACTCCAATGTCCATGTTCTGGACTTTCTCCTCCAACTGCAGCATCAGTCCCCTTTTGGTCAGTACTCTCTTGACTTCGAGGATGGTCTATGTCATGTCTTCAATATTCAGGTCTTCTAGTTCTTCTTTGTTCTTCGAGTTCGGGAATCTGATGATTTCATTGGCTTCAGTGGGCATTTCTCCTAACTCTCCTTTTGTCTCAACTATCTCCTTTTCTTGTGCATCTTCTGTAGGTGGCAATTTTAGTTGTTTCCTCAGAGATTCTATGTCAACATTCTTTTTCTTGAGCATCTCCTCAACTTCTTTCACATTAGAAGGATCATACCCAATCTTGAGCACCAATTCCTCTAATCACTTAATTCTATTGTCCTTTGAAAAACATGATATCTTCTCCAATTTTAACTGAGTCTGAACATTGTTAAGTGAAACCTGTAACTTAGCAGTAGAAGTAGAAGCATCTACCAATGTAGAGAAAACCATTTCTCTCATCTTCTTGTGTAGATCGATTTGATAAGATGGGTGTACATATCTGGTGTTGAACTCAAACGTTGCCCTTTTGTAATCAGTTGTTTCTTTTGGATCAATCACTTGTGCCTGCAAAAAGGCCATGTGCATTCTGCCTTTCTCTGTGTCAAAAGTTGATAACAGTCTGTGATGTGCCATGGACGTTTTCTTCCAAAACTAAGGATAGGTGTTGCTGGTCAGCATCTTATTCTTCTTCTTGATCAAATCATATTTCTAAAAAATACTCAACTTAGCACCTCCTTGATTTGGCTGGCTTATTAATGAAGTGTCAGTCTACTTCTTGGATGAAGAAGTAGACATGATCTGTTGGTTACTTGAGATAAGAGGTGAATGATCATCCTTCATAGTTGTTGTGGATTGGGTTTCCTTTTCACTAGTCGTGTAAGTTGTATGACTATTTTTTGGCCTTTTGGTGTGTATAAGGAAATCCTCAGTTGAAACTTTGGTGACAGAAGGAGAAGTATCCTTTCTGGGTCTTTTCTCCTTTGGAACCTTTGGTGTAGTTGTTTGAGAGATAACAATTGGAGGAGAATGTTGTTCTACCTCTTCGAGAGTGTTCGCTTCCCACTCTGTTTGATTCACAAACTTCTCTATCTCAGGCTTGGGTGCATGAACATACAAGATATTTTTTTTCTTCACTCTCATCTCTGTGATGACCCCACATAGATTGTAGTGCCACAGAAAACTTGTTTGAAACTTCATTTCCTTCAAAAGTTTATCTTCTTCTTCCCCGACAGATCGACTATTACATATAAAAGATCCTATCTGCCCCTTAATCCTCAGCTGTTGTTTCTTCTTCAGAGACACAAAGTGTATATCATCAGAATTTATCATTTGTCATATATATTCCAGGGTGAATATCCTCACATGAAAATACTTGGGCAACTTGTATGGAGCTAATTCGCACCCGTATACTCTGATTTCTGTGTGATTTTTATACAGGTACCAATCTGCTGTCTTTGCGAGGTCCGAAAGGTGTAAGATTCTCTTGATATATTCATTTATCCTTGGATATGGTCTCCCACTGAGAATGCTCACCACTGGATGGTAAAACTAATCGATCAACTGTTTGAAGATGAACTCTGTGGAGTTCCTTATGAGTAGCAAAGTCCAAGATGTTACCGCCTGTGGTTTGTTGTCCTTGTCCATTTTCTGCATTAGGAAGGAGAACCTTTCTGCTTGAAATAAGGTGAACATGTAAGCCAGTATTGAGGAATACCAGAACATGCCCTTTGTGGTGAATTTTGATAGTTGATTGTGGATGTTCTCTTCCAAGAAAGTGCTATAGTCAAACTGGATGGTGGCCTTTTCCTTAGTAGAGAAAATGGATAGGAAACCCAATATAGATTCATCCACCCATTCGTCTGAAAAATAGCCAAGTAGACAACAAAGTGATGAAAACACTTGGTTTCCATTTTCTGAGAATAGGGAGGAATGGTATGGGGGGTTTTTCTTGGGGATTTGAGCATCCTGTGGGAGGAAAAGCTCAAAAATCTAGGCTCTCTGAGGAAAGGACAGATTCTGGTACAACTCTATTAGGATATAAAGGTTGAATGGGGAGGCGTATTTGGCTCTAGGTATTTGCATCATCTGATCAATGGCTTCTGGTGTGATACAAAAAATAATTTCTTCAGACGAAGAAACTATGGTCCTCTGGTTGGAGAGGTAATGAGCTCAACATTTGAGGGAAAATTCTGAGAAATGATGGACTTGGTGAAAAAGATATAGAGGAAGTTTGGACTCCCAGAGCTTGATTTCATCACTTTGATCTATAAATGTGTCTTTAAACCATGTCTACAACTCTGTAAAATCAAATTCACACCTTGTCTCTAAGATTAGATAATCCTTGTTGGATAATGGGATCCTATCGAGGTCGACAGGAGGTGGGAGGAAAGGATTTTCTTGGACCTCTGCTTTTTTAGACTTTGGCACCATCGCTTCCAATGGTACCTACAATTGAAACAAAATGTTAGCAGGTAATGGCTATGGTTGTGTCTATGACTGGATCGGTGAGGGGACAAAGTTGTCTGGTGTGCAGAGAGAGTGAACAGTGTGCAAATGACGGAACAGGGCTAGTTTTGAGTGAACGAGTATCCGTTGGGTGAGGGTGCAGGTCATCAAACTAATGGATATGTTAGCCAATAGTAAATGGCCAACAAATCGTTTGAAATGTGAGATGGAAGGTGAAGGATGAGTGACGGGTATGACAAGGTGATGTGGGGGGTGCTGATTGAAGAATGGCTATCGTGAGGTGACTTGTGACGGGTGACCAGGTGGGATGAACTGATAGGGTTATGAGACACAATATGTAGGGGAAAAGGTAGTGGGATGTGACGTCATGAAGCGACGACGGTATGTCAGAAAGGTGGTAAGTGGTAAGTGGTTTTGGAGCAGAGGGGTTCTGATGCAATCAATTCATGCCACGTTAGGGTGGGGTCTGCTAGGAAAAAACACTTCATTCCAGAAACCCCCCCCTCCCCACCACCGTTAAAGGAAGAATGGTCCGGGGTTCTGGAAATTCTTGTCTGCCATTCATCCACGCACTGTCTGTTGGATGTAGATCTGTGTGCTCTCGTTAACCATCATTCTGGACACCCCCTCCCCCCTTGTTAAAGGTAGAACGGTCGAGGTGGTCCGAAAAATCTTCTCGGTCATAGATCTATGCGCCAATATCTCTACCGTAGATCTATGTGCTATATTTAATCTTCATTCTGGACCCCCCCCCCCACCGTTAAAGGTAGAATGGTAGGGAGGGCCTGAAAACTCTTCTCAGCCATAGATCTAGGCGCTAATAGCTCTGTTGTAGATCTATGCACCATATTTAATCTCTGAGCGTGATTTAACATGTGTAGTAGAACTTAGGCTTAATGCTTTTTTGTGGGTTGTGTGCATTGCTTCCCTTGCTTTAGTCACCATGGGCTTAGGAAAAAAAAACCTCAATCATCAGAATCATACATTTTCTTCGAACATCATACAAACGTAATTGAAAGAAAAGATGGCTAGCCTATTTCCTATCATACCTACCTACACCTTTATCCTAGATTAAACTATTGGGCTAAGAAATTACACTATCCTGGGGCTATTTGATCAGGATTGAACAATATGATCAAATTTATTCACTAAATAACCTATCTACTTGGCTAAGATTAAATAGTTTAACCAAGCTTACTCACTAATCCTATCAACATCAATTCAAAAGGACCTAACCATGTTTAAACAATATGGCTCAATTCATTGTTATGGCATGGGGATTTGTTCATTTTTTCTTCTATGCCCTCTTTTTTTCTCTTTTCATTTTTTCATGTTCTTTTTCCTTCTTTTTCTTTTCTTCTCTTTTTCTTCCAAATCATTTACAGGATGAAAAATTATTTGAAATCCAAAAAACATTACAAGGATAAAATTTTCAGTCACCAGTTGATCCTATAAATTATAGGGTTATAACAGTATATAGACCAGGAACTGCACAGAGGAAGTACGAGCTAGACAATACTACAACATAATTTTACAGTCACTTTCTCATTCGAGTATGAGAACCTCAATATAGATGCAACACTTAAGAAAATAAGAGGGGTGATATTCATTCAGGAACCAGAAGTCGAACTCATAACAGAGAAAAAAAAATAGAACATATAGACATTGAAAGAATTGTTTTCATGCTACCATGTGCAGGAAGAAGCACTAGAGGAAGACGAGCCACGCGATATCCAGATTGAGGAAGATGAGGGAGAAACAGAAGTGGAAGTTCCACCTCTACAATCAGAATTAATTGCTGCACCAATAAAGGTGAAGAAAGTCAACATTGGGACAACTGGGAATCCCAAAATGGCCAACATTGGAGACTACTGGGATGAGTAGACAATAGAAAGCATAACAAAGTTACTGGGTGAGTACATCGACATGTTCCCCACAATGTTTACAGAAATGAAGGGCATAGCAGGAGAGCTAGGTGAAATGAATATAACACTCATAGTCAAGGCAAGACCGATAAGACAATGACCATACAGACTAAATCCGATATATAAGAAAAATGTCAAAGCTGAGATTGATAGAATGCTCGAAGCTGGAATCATAGAACCCATAGAAGAATCATAATGGATCAAGGATGGTTTTAAGGATGGAAATTTATTTTAAAATTTAGAAACATTGGGGAATCTTACTATTCCTTCATATTCTAACTATAAAATGTTTGGCGATATTTTGGTAAAAATATTCAAATTTCTAAGGATTTTATATAGTTTGTATAAAATTTTGGCGATTTTTAAGGTAAAATAATTTTATCCTATAGAATTTGGGAAAATAATTTTTAGAATAGTGAATCGTTTGTTGGGAAAAACCATTGAAAATTATCTCATGAGAAAAATTTAGCCCCTAAAATCATCCTTGGAATGGATAAACCCGATGGTAGTTCAGGAGAAAAAACAAGGCGGGATAAGAATATGCATCAACTTGAGGAAGTTGAGTGATGCATTCCTGCATGACCCATTCCCTACACCCTTCATAGATGAAGTGTTGGAGAACATAGGAGGACATGAAGTTTACTCATTCACTGTCGGATTTCCAGGATATCATGAGATCAATATAGTGCCAGAAGACAGATACAAGACCAAGTTTGATATAGAATGGGGATCCTACCAATACATGGTCATGCCATTTGGACTGAAGAATGCACCAAAAATATTTTCCAGAGTAGTCATAGATGCATTGAAGGAATTTATCCACCAATTTCTAGAGGTATACTTGGAAAATTGAACACTCTATATTCTATTGAAAGACCATGTAGAGGTCTTGTGGCTAATGCTAGAAAGATGCAAGAAGTGTCGGATATCATTAAACATCAAGAAGTGCATATTTGGAACATTGTTTGGGATACTATTAGGCCATATAGTATGCAAGCAAGGTTTACTAGTAGATCCTACAAAGATTGTAGTAATCGTTAACCTGCCACCACGAAAAATAGTTCGTCAACTAAGAGCGACATTGGGACACACAAACTACAATTTTTTTATCAAAGGGTATGCGCAGATCATCGCGCTAATGGAGAAACTATTAAGGAAAGATACAAAGTTTCAGTGGAATGAGGATTGTCAACATGGTTTGGATATGCTAAAAGAAAACATGGTAAAAACACCAATACAAGTATTCCTAGACTGGGAGAAGACATTCCACGTACATGTAGATGCATCAACCATAGCACTTGGAGCTATTTTGGTACAACCAGACACAGTAGAATTGGATCATCCTATAGCATTTGCAGGTAGAAAATTGTCAGAATCGGAGAAGAACTACAACACTACAGAGAGGGAAGGCCTAGCTATGGTCTACGCGCTTCATAAGTTCAGACATTACTTACTTGGAAAACATTTTAAGATGTTCACAGATCACTCAGCCCTTAAGTACCTAGTCAACAAGATAGTGTTGGGGGGGATAATATGTCGATGGTTACTATTTTTTCAATAATTTTATTTTGAAGTAGTAGTCAAGCCAGGGAAGTTGAACGTAGGACCTGACCACCTATCAAGGGTCATGAACAGAGAGGAGCCTACAAGTTTAGAGGAAATTTTTTTGAACGTATGTTTATTTTCAGTTCATATCACCCATGAATACTTCACAGACACCATCCAGTACTTGATTACAGGGACTGCGCCATAGGAATATAACACCACGCAGAAGAAGAACCTGGTATTCTAGGTTGTAGGCTATTAGATGATTGCAGGACACTTATACAAAATGGGTGCAGATAGCATCCTGAGAAGATATGTGTTAGAACATGAAAGACCAAGGATTTTAGTAGAAGCCCATAAGGGAATAGTAGGAGGAAATTACGTAGGAAAAGCTACCATGCAGAAGGTATTGTGCAGAGGACTATGGTGGCAGACCATTCACAAAGACTCAAAAGAGTACTTACAGAGATGTGATGTATGCCAAAGGGTTGGTAAACCTAATAGAAGGGACAAGATGCCATTACAACCACATGTAACTTTGCAAGTCTTCAACAAATGGGGAATAGACTTTGTTGGACCAATTAACCCACCAACAAAGAGGACAGGAGAAAGGTACATTATCACTATGATATAATACCTGACAATATGGGTGGAAGCAACACCAGTCAAATATTGTAGTTCAGAAACATCAAAACACTTTCTATTTGAACATGTGATCACTAGATTTGGTTGCCCAAGGATTTTGATGAGTGACCAAGGCACTCACTTCATTAACACCATTATTAAGGATATGAATGAGGAATTTGAAGTCCATCACCAAAAGAGTACACCTTATCATCCATAAGTGAGTGGAACAATAGAAGACTTTAACAAGATCCTTCAAAATGCACTGATGAAGATCTGTAATGTCAATAGGGATGATTGGGACCTAAAAATACCATCATTATTATGGGCTTACAGGAACAAATGAAAGAAGTTGACAGGATACATGCCATTCAAATTGGTATATGAACAAGCAATGGTGCCATTAGAATTTTTGGTACCCAGTCTGTGCGTAGCAGTGAATACGAACATGACAGAACAAGGTGAAGTATAGGATAGGCTGAATCAATTGATTATCATGGAGGAAGATACAATCCCAGCAGGATTCCACCAACAAGTTCAGAAAGAAAGGGACAAAGCTTGGCATGATATAAATATCAAGAGGAAAAATTTCAAGGAATGAGACTTAGTGTTGATGTATGACAGTAGATCCATTCAACACCTAGGAAAACTCATAATGCATTGGCTAGGACCATATGAAGTAAAAACTGTCACAGATGGGGGAGTTGTACAGTTCAAGGACTTAGGAGGAGTAGAACTTAGAGGGATGATCAATCGGTGTCGACTGAAGCTGTACAAGGACAATCGACCACCTGAAACTTGAAAGTCACTGCACAATTGGGAATAATAATAATAATAATTATATATATATATATATATATCAAAAGGGAACAACAAAGGCATAGTGCACTGAAATGAGAAGGAGCACGTGCTGAAAGGAGAAGAAGCATGCATGCTCGGCAATACAAGCCCGATGGAGACAAGGCCAACAGTCAGTTTAAAGAAAAAACAAACGGGAAAGGTGGCCACAACAAAAGAAATGCCAAGTGACGGAGGCTAGTGGAATTGAATGCCAGAAACAATTGATGGGACACCGCATTAATTGTGCCAACTAAAGATGACAAGGGAAATTAATGGCAAGTACGAAGGAACCAGTGGTTCAATTATGGAATAATCATGGAAATGTCTCTGACAAGATTCACACAATTCCCATACAAAGCAAGGACGTGGGAGTGAAAAGCTTATTGTGAAATTGGAAAAGGCATAGAGCGAGAAAGCATACGAAGTAGAGAGTGAAGTTTGCAGAGGTTGTAGAGGCTACCAAGCTTAGCGGATGACACATTTTTAACACCATGGAACCATCGAAATGAGGAAAACTGATCTAGACTTCCAGACAACCTTGAGGTAGGGCCAAATCACAATCACAATCGCAAGAAAGTGAAAAACCACTATCCTATCTGCCAGAAGTCATCAATGTGGACGAAATACCATTGTCGGATACAAAAATGGGAAGCCCCACATGCATTGAGAAAGAAACCTAGTAGACAAAACCTATGGGCATTGACATTGATAAGCCTGAAGAGGGGTAGGGTCGAAAGAATAAAGAAGAAGGAAACCTAGGGCACCCAGAAAACCCTGAAGAAGCCCCAAGAGTCAATGGGATGGCTCCAAACCAAAAATAAATGGCCACACTAGAAGAATCACATACAACCATGTCATAACAACCTTAAGAGGGAGTAGTGGAAGATGCCACTGTCTGACCAGAGAAATAGGTCTAAGAATGAACGACGAAGGATGGAACCTTGAATCAACCACCACCACAAAAGGACAAGCAGACGGTACCTAGGGCACCGCATAGACAACCCACCACAACAATTATTTTACTGTGCATACTAGAAGGGGTACGTGTAAAAAAACATTTGTTAGGTTATGTAGAGAAATTGAGGTACTTAGACCATGATTTAACTGACACAGACAAGTTCCTAGATTTCGCTAAGCAAGTCTACCTACAGACTATGGGTATAGGATACTTTGGGGAACCAATTCATCAAGTACTCCAGTGGGAAACAAGAATGGCCAAAACCAAGAATTAGGTCTACTGGACCTACCACACTTTGGGAGAGGTCAATATGAAAACAATTGCCTCAAGCAGCTTCTAGCAGTCACACATAGAAAATATCTATGGTTGGAGCAACTCGTCTCAATAGACGTAGAGCTCGTTGCATACATTATAGGGCATTCCTGTTGGAACAGGGGTAGACCCAGGGTTCAATGCTTCAACATCACACCAACAAAACCCTAACTACCATCCCTTTCGGAAACACCTATGAAGCAGATGAAGTCTCACCCGAGGTAGAGGCAGGGGGGGTTGCAGGACTCATGTGTCTACAACCAAGCTGGGACACAGATATGTGATTACAGCATTTGGCAGGAAACTTAGACAACAATATGAATTAATTCATGAGTCTCATTCACATCGCAGATCAAACCCTAAGTACAGAACAACACAGTAATAATAAATATCAAGCACTTATAATCACTTAGTACATAACATTAGCTTAGATCTAGCATTCATTCATCTTTGCAAATAAACAACATAAATCATAAATCACATCGCACAAAGCACATCAAGACACAAGATATACATGGTTCACCCAAGTGTGGGTCTACTTCCAGTAAATTATTCTCATCTTCTTTATTAATCTTCAATCTTCGTACATTCTTCTGCTCCTATGCACTAAGCCACATAGATGAACTCCACAGAGGAAAGGAGATCTGTGCACTGCATGCCAGATCCTCCTTCTCAAAATTAGGTCAAGGCATAGAGCCAACTCCTTAGTAGCACAGAGCCTTCCTTTACACAGTATGTCTGCACAAAGAAACTTACAATCTCTTGCACTAAGCCAACTAGTCATGCACTAAGCCAATCAGTAACTCTTGCAACATATGGTGCACATAGCCAACTATCTAGTTTACATCGTTGTGCACATATACAAACACACCCCTTTATTACATCGCTTAGCTACTTATTTATACATTTACAAAGAGGCCTAAACATGGGTAAACCCATGGGTCGACATCCCATAACCTATTACATCAACCCTAATAGCCTTTGCTGGGTACACAAGCCCGCAAAACAAGTGATATCCTGTGATCTCATCTTCACCTGGGCGCTCTATCTTCGATCAACTTGTCAAAGTCCCAAAAGTGGTCAAACACGACCCATGTTTCCTCAAAACTTGGTGAAGGGCCAACAAGCCCCCAACACTCACTTGTGACTCATCCAGAGTCACTTAGATCTGGGCAACGCTCCTTCAAAGGCCTCGAGCTTAGCTCGAGCTGCCTCAATTTTCTTCTTCGCTAGACCCTCCTACTCGTCGAACTCCTAAATCAATTGCTCTATAACAGGCCCTTCTATGCATTGTTCCACTTTCATAACCATCTGGTTTAGTTGTGAGCCTTGTCCTTCAATATCTTCAAAATGTGTGCAGGCTTCCTCCTGTACCAGCTATAGTATATGTGTAACCTCCATGACTTTTCTCTAGATGGTAGTAATCTGTAGCTGGAATGTGCATTTCTCCTGTGATCTCTTCATTTTCTAAACTGCAATGAGTGACTTCATCCGCGCTTGCATGGTGGATGCCTATTGTTGCACCTCCTAGAGTTGTGCCTCTAGTTTCCTCAACTCCGGATCTTCTATGAGGAATTCATAGGTCTAGACACTACGATTACTTAATTTCTTACATTCTATTGTGATTTCCCTGATCCTTCCAACTACGCTCCTTGCGACTTCCTCCCTCTGATCGCGCACTTCTTGCGGAGTGCTCGACACTGCTTGGAGTTCTAACTTTGTTACTCTTGCTTGAAGCTATTGAATGGCCTTAGAGAGATTCCACACTTGAATCATGGTGACTCTTCTTCCACCTGTGCCAAGTCTGACATAGAGAGAAGTTCTTTAGTCACTGCCTCTTTGATCACAATCTCCTCTGCAAGCAGTTGGTCTTTTTCTTTCTATACCTTTGCATTGTCCTCCTCAAACATTGCCCGAATTTCATCTTTCTCCTTTTGCGCAAATCGAAGTTTCTCTAACACATCCTCCTTTTCTTGCTTCAAGGCTTCTCTATCATGCTCCTTTTCTTCTTTGTATCATTGAAGTCGAGCCTTTGTTGCATCTGATAATCTTTGTAATTGGGCAGGCTCATCCCCTAATTTTGCAATTTTCGATGAAGAAGGCACAGTAGGTATTGCACGGCTCGAATCGATGGCTTGTTGTATCTCCTTCAACTCCTTCTCTATTATTTCATACAAGATATCCTACTTTTCTCGATAGCGCTACAAGATATCCTCTGAAGCATCCTCCATAGCTACGATAATTAGATCAATGTTGTCCTCTGTGAGTGTGGACTTCATATTGGGATTACTGGCACACATCTTCTTTCTTGATGAGGGTTTCTACGAAGAAACCTTCCTCTTCTTCGATGTTTCGGCCTCGATAGGGGGATCCTTTGGCAATGTAACTTCACCTTTGTCTTGATTTTCTCCTTCTTCCCCTCCTTCTTCTTGGTTCACTTCATCTCCTCCTCCTCTTGCGAGGGATTCATGCCTACTTTCCTCTGAGGTGTTGTCCTTGTCATCAGTTTCTATGTTCTGCACTTCCTCCTTTTTCTTCTTTTTCTTCGCCCTAGTCTGTCCATCATGTTTGACCCAGGTCACCAAGCGACTTCCAATGATGTCGGGGTTGGAGTGTTCTACATCCTCAACTGGTATAAGGAACTCTTCTAGCCATTCTTTCGTGATCTCCTCCATATCTTTTTTGGTCATCATATAATAGGAATGCAATTCCTCCTTACTCTCATCCTTGCGCGTAGTGATGTAGATAAAGTGTCGATATGCGCAAAACTTTGCTAGCGGTCTGTATTGGTGCAATGTATTCGGTGTCATGCATGTAAATGCTTAAACTACTGGTAGTAAGCATGAAAGACAAGATTCAACTGCCACTGCTTCGACATATCATTTGTATACCACAAGGTGGTGAAACTTGCGGCCAACGGATCCGATGGATCAACTTCTAGAAATGTCGCTTCTTTCAGCATATTCCAAGTGACAAATGTGATCAGCACCAGTAACCAAATGAAATGGAATTCATAGCCCTGATCTTGTGCTTCACAATAGTCCTTCTCGAGCTCATTGACGAGGTAACTCACCTAGTTCATTTGCATCCCCTCCATGCACTTTCCTACAAGGTTTACTACAAATATAGTGACCTACATGGGACATTTCTTTCTGATGAGATTTCTATCTATAAGATGACAATATAGACGCACTATGCCATCCTGGATGGAGGCTACCTTGTAGCCTCACTTTCCCTTCTCTACATCACCATAATCCTCCTTTATGCATTGTGCTAGGGAGTGATCTGAAGTCTTCCTTGGGTAGAAATGCTGAGGGTTCGGTCCCTGCATGCTCTATCCTATGATGAGGTGGATAAGCATTGGATCCATAGTGACACGCCTGTTGAGCCATAGATATCCTACATGATAGCATGACACGAGGATTTTAATGCAGGCGTTAACCTCCTAATGTTGCACAAAGTGAGGGATCTTCATCACGTTCAGTATTGTTGACTGTGTGAGCTCCTTGATCCATGACTGGGAGACTATGCATGGCTTCTTGCCAGTCATATTCATCAAATACTTATCTAGCATGAGAATCGCATAGTTCTTCCTGTCTCTAAGGTTAAAGTTGTTGTTCTTCATAGCTGGGATGTGTCTTAACTGGGGTCCAACTACATGTATCTCCTTCAGTATGTACGCAGTGATCAACGTGTACTCCAAGTCACGTGGGATACTATCATGGTTAACCACACTAACCAAAGGAGGTATATAATTTGGAAATAACGATGGGATCTGCTTCGCGTTAGCCAGATCATCGCGATGCTTTTTTCACTTCTCATTAGTATAGTTGTAATGACGTCTAGTCGAGGGGGATGCTTGCATACCTATAGTCGATGACACATGTATTCCTACTGACATAACACTTTCAGCCATGAGCTACACGAGAATATCCTCCACACACTTCTCTAATTCCCTATGTTCGCTCGACATTCACACTTGAAACCAAATAGATTGGGTAGGTGAACAGACAAGCGAGGTAATCAAATGGATGGCGAGGTCTAGAAATCACAACATGATATGGAATCAATTCTATGTTAGCTTGGATAATCATAGGTGGAAAAAAGTGGTCCCGACGTAGCGTTCGACAGGTTAAATAAGAAAGCATCGTAACGGATTCCTCCAATGGGAAAGAATGCGTCAATCAATGCGAATTAGTCCATTATGGCACAGTCCCAATGGTCCAACGACGGTATTTCCGTCAATAACTACGTTTCTAGCCTTTTTAGAGAATTATTCTAACGGTTAGGGTGCCTCCAATGGTCATATTTCTTCGCCATGGCAAAGTCCCATTCTACGTGGTTATGTTATTTTGATGAGGTTCAACTTCTGCATATCCACCTCATGTGAAGTCTTTTCTGGAAATTCCAGTAGATTTTCTAGCTTGGATTTCTTCTTACTGAGTTTCCTTTCCTTCTTTCCTGTGATTCGAGTCTCTGGATTCCTCTTTCCATTCTTATTCTTATATTTTCCGTAGCATAGTGACTTCGTGTTGTTGATGTTCTTTCAAAGGGTTCAAAGGTAATACCTCTTTTCTTACTAGGTCCTAGGTGGACATACTTTCTTCTTTCATGGATAGGTCCTTCAAACCTTCTTGCGTTCTTTCAAATTTGACAACTAATTCTCTTTCCCTCTGTTGCTTCGACTCGTCTTCTTGTTCTTCTATTAGTCGCTCTATTTTTTTGGTTATGAGGTCCCTTAGTTCTTTCTTTTTTTGTTCTGTGGCTTCCTCTTCTGCTTTCCTTTTGATCTGATCCTTCTCAATCCAAGTCTTTCCTAACAAAAGTGGAAAAGGGGTGTTGTTCTCAATAAACTTAATGACTTCAAACTCTTCTTCAGTCGATGTGTCATGAGAAATCATAGGTATGTTAGTAACTCTTCGACAAAGGGTTATCATCTTTCCTTTAAACAAGCCTATCCTTCCCAATGAAGGTATCATGGCAGGCTTTCCCAAAATTTACCAAGTGCTTTCTAGCATAATGTTCACATGTGTTTCTTCATCCAATACACTGTCTATGTCGAAGTCTTGTATTCTTGTGAATATTCATTGTTTTTCTTTCAAGATCTCTATCAAACTGACATACTTGTGGTCATCCATTGCTTCTTTTAACTGCACTAACATAGTTTGAGATTTCTCTGATTCTTTCTCTTTTTGGTTCTCTAACAGATCCTTAGTTTCTTGATCTTATTCATATTTTTCTTGTCTCATGTCCATTTTTTCAACTTTAGCAATCATCCTTGGGAAATCCTCAACCTCATGACCAATAAATTTACAACAAAGACAAATAGGCCCTATACCAGGGAATTCCTTAGCAAGTTGTCCTGATCTTTTGCAATTATAACATGATGTTATTCCTCTCTTTATTTTAAATGAGCCCCATCCTTTCCTGTACTACACACTAGGATCACAGTGTTGGATCTGCAATATGCAAAAATTCCTTCTAGGTTCTTGCATCCACTTATTAGTCCAAAAATTCTTTCTATGCATAGGAATGACATATTTTTCTCTATTTCTATCAAATTTATTCAGATCAACTCTTTCTTCTAACTATTCCCTAACATTCAAGCTAGGACAAAAACTGTCAAACACACCTAGATTCATACTTTCGAAGCAAAAATTTCCACTTATCTTACCTTTACTAGAGAAAAAAACTTTAAGATCTTACCTCTTTTCTTCAGATTCGGTTTCTTTCTTAGCATAGAGCTTCACAAGTCAAGTAGAATACTACGCACTACAACAATAGATCTACCTACATAGTTTTTCGTTTTCTTTAGTTCCCAGTAATCACAGTTTCAATTCCCAGCAACAGAACCATTTTTTGGCACAGGGGCAGACCCAGGGTTCAATGCTTCAACAACACACCAAAAAACCCTAACTACTGGCCCTTTCAGCAACACTTGCGAAGAAGATGAATTGTCACCCGAGGTAGAGGTAGGGGGTTGTGGGAATCCAGTGTCTACAACCAATATGGGACATAGATCTTTGATTTCAACAATTAGCATAACACTTAGACAACAATATGCATTAATTCATGAGTCTCACTCACATCGCAGATAAAACCCTAAGTACAGAACATCGCAGTAATAATAAATATCAAGCACTTATAATCACTTAGTACATAACATTATCTCAGATCTAGCATCCATTCATCTTTGCAAATAAACAACATGAATCATAAATCACATCGCACAAAGAACATCAAGACACAAGATATACGTGGTTCACCCCAGTGTGGGGTTACGTCCACAAACTTATTCTCTTCTTCTTTATTAGTCTTCAATATTTGTACATTCTTCTTCTCCTGTGCACAAAGACATGGAGTCGAACTCCATAGAGGATAAGAGATATGCATGTTGCACACTAGATCCTCCTTCCCGAAATCAGGTCAAGGCATAGATCTAACTCTTTAGTAGCACAGAGCCTTCCTTTACATAGTTTGTCTGCACAAATAAAATTACAATCTCTTACACTAAGAAAACTAGTCATGCACTAAGCCAATCAATAACTCTTGAAACATATGGTGCACATAGCCAACTATCCAGTTTACATTGTTGTGTACATAGCCAAACACACCCCCTTCTTACATCGCTTAACTACTTATTTATACATTTACAAAGAGGCCTAAACATGGGTAAACCCATGGGACGACATCCCATAACCCATTACATCAACCCTAAAACCCTTTGTTGGGTCCACAATCCTACAAAAAAAGTGATATCCCATGATCTTAGCTCCTCCTGGGCGCTCCATCTTCGATCAACCTGTTGAAGTCCCAAAAGTGGTCAAACACGTCCAATGTTTCCTCAAAATTTGGTCAAGGGAAAACACTTCCATCACGGGGAATGGATCCCGCATAGTTCCTTGAAGAAAAAACAAAGGAGAAAACACTAGATGAGGAGATGAAGAAGAAATATGACACCGACAGGGGATCACGTAGAATCATTATCAAGTGGATTAGTGACATTGCGACAAGAATGGCCACACAAATTATTACATGCAATCTTCTTAGAAAATTCCACAAGGAGGAAGTCTCATCTGGGGCTGTCGTAGCTGCAAACAGTGTGCCAAGGGAACCTCACTCAGCTGGGCCCCATAATTGTTGAATCTGTTCCTATACGTATATAAGGATGCGCAGGATCTGGGGACAGAGTTTCCTTATTCATGGTTGATCATCCTGATAGCCCTTATGGGATGGAAGGAGCCAAACTATGCATTTTTCACCACGAGACCCAAACCTTTCCATGGAGTGTGATACTTATCACTGGGAGTCACTTTAGATGCCAAGAACAATTGAGTGAATGAAGTTGTATTCGAAGGATATCTCTGCGACCTACAGGACACCATCACCAACACTTGGAGGATAACACCAGAAGATGTTGCACACTATCAGGGCATAACCAAATTCAAAGACATTAGACATGCGATGTGGATCCAGTTGCGGAAGGACCCCGACAAGCAATGGTTACAACTTCGCTACTGTATCATGGACGGGGACATACAAATGGCCATTAAGGATTGGGAAGATGAATGGAGGATTCTAGTCCTCACTCGAGAAATACCCACAGAGATAGAAGAGGAGGAGGTCAGATAGGAACACACACATGCTAAGGAGGTAGGGAAGGAACATACACAGCCTAAGGAAGTAATAGTGCCCAAGAAACCAAGGACTAGTTACAACAAGCCACAATAGAAGAAAGGGGGGACATCCAAGACAAGATTCTAGATGAGAAAGAATAAAAACACAGAGGTGCCCCAGGTACAGTAGAAACAGGCCTAGGAAACACAAGGGACTACATCAAGTGCTCCTCCAGAAGAGCCAAGTCAGACTAAGCAGCCAACCACCCACACGGTGGGTGCGCCCAAGAAGACGAAGGCACATAGAAAGCCTCCAGAATACACAATCACCGAGGATGATGAAGACATGGTGGAACAAATGATCTAGGATCACACAGCCGAGGATTTTGAGAATGTTGTGTGCCAAAGGGACAAAACCGAAGAAGAGTTGGCATACATGCAACAAATCCTCAGGAAGATCGGGGAAACACAGGCAGCTGAAAACAACGTAGAAACAAGCCCATCAACATCACAAATAGGAGGAGAACCTAGAGCAAGCCAGTGAGACATAGTCTAGACAATAACACATACAAGTTCAATGTTTCACGTCACACCCAGCATGTTGTGCATGGATGAAATTGTGGGGCAAACACCCCTAAAGGATTTGGCTCAACTGCAGTTGGTATTTCCGTAGATACCAACCAAGGATTTGTATAAAATACAAGTCAACGTTACATAGGAGGTACAACTTCGTGCACACATAGATATAGTCTAACTGCAACATGTAAAGATAATCGTGACGAGCTAGAATTGGTATTTGAGTAGGCCAAGATTGAGACCAAAGAGGAGAGGGGACGCGTGAAGGGACTGAAGAAAAAAGTGGTTGTAGCCTATGATAATATCCCAAAGAATGCATAGATGACCAAACTCACAGTGACATAGAATATTGATCAGATTATGCAAAAAATTGATCAATACCAACATGATATCAAGAATATTGAGGATCAACTCACACCTACCACTCCACTAGAGGTGAGGGAGAAAAGGAAACAAGAGGCAACATAGCAGATACAAGATATAGAACGACAAGTCCACACGGCAGACGACTTGTTTGAGAAAGCAGTGAAGCTCTAGATGAAGCTGGAAGAGGATCAACAGGTCCAGTAGTGGGACTAGGAAGGAGAAAGGATAAGCATAGCTATCCAAGACCTCAAGCAGAGGTAGAAGACAATGTCGATCATAGAGCATGTCAAGGGGACACAAGACATGAAGAAATTGCAGGAGGAACTCATAAATCCACAAACACAGAAAAAGGAGCATGAGGCTCAAATGGAGCCACTCTAGGAGTGAGCAATAGAGGTCATTGAATAGGTAGAGGAAGCCAAAACATATATGGAACAAACCCTGGAAGAATGTACAAGGTGGGTTAGCGATGAGATTGCAGTGCAGGTATTGGATGCACTCAAGGAGAGGACTGCACAGGCCCAAACGCAAGAAACGAAGCTCATGGAGAAATTCCAAGAGATCACAAGGAAAATCGACGAAGAACACAGGAGTTAGGTGGCTCGGGATGAGCCACATGTCAGTGTTGGGGGCTTGTTGGAAGCAGGCCAAAGCAGAAAGAAAGGTTATTTTTGGAAGGAAGGCATGAGTGAGGAAAGCGACAACTAGAAGGAAGAGTAGCACACATCCATGAATGGAAGACCTAACGATGTTAGGGTTAGGGTTTTTGTAATACATTGTAATGGAAGATGAGCCAAAAATGTATATATATAGATACCTAGGATGTCTAGAGGGAGCAACGAGAGATATAGAAGGCAGTAGTTGTAATCTAAAAACACGACAGAAGATAGGAGTCATGTTTTGATAATTGGTTGTAATTTTTTTTCATACGACCCAATTTTGTAAGTTGTTGACCTGTAGAGAGTCAAGATGGTAGATATCGAGGGTTAGATCATAGGCTGAGGAGCCTGATGTGATATAGTCTTTCTCATAATAGATCTCGACCCAACTGAGGATGAATTGTAAGCACGCGACACTTTAGTTTTGGAACTGCCATAATAGAAGGGCTTAAGAGACATATTTTTGTGCACATAGCCCGGGGGGGTGAATCACGATAAAACCTATGTTATGTGATTGAATGATTGTTTTTATTTTATTGTTTATGAGTAGATGTTAGCATGATGAATGAATGAGATTATTACATTACATGCATAATTGGGAATGACAATATATTGCTTGAATAAGTTAAATCAAACTCTCAGTGCATACTTTACAGATCTCTAGTCAATCCTAGACTGAAAACACTTGAGTATTGCAGTCACCCATTTAGACTATATTGGGTGAGACTGTGCAGTGCACTCTGTGCACAACGTTTCCTTCTAGTTTACTAGGAGGAACGATAGTTTTAGAGGCTTTATTGGAACCCCAGTAGACTTGAACCTGGGTCAATCATATTAAGAATATAACGCAGAGATATCAAACCAACAATTCCTATAACCCCTAACTCATGTCCCATAACATATGTAACCACTAAAACCTATAAACCATGTCACCCCTAACACCTATAACCTCTATTTTTTTAAAACTATAACCCTTATCATCTATCTTTATACCCTACTACTATTCTCTATTAACTATAATTGTAATCTCGTATAATCCCTAATAACTCCTAATATTTATAACCTATATAAACATAAATCCTATAATTACTACTCCTTAACCCCTATAATGTTTAACACCTAAATATTTTAATGACCATAACTAATACATAATAACACTTACCATTATAACTCATATCAATTAATGGTCTAGTATAATTCTCTAATATGGTAGAAATTTAGGACAAACCAATAGACGAGAAAGGCAATAAAAAGTTTGATGAGGAGGATGTGGTTATTGGTATGACAAACCAATGATCTAGATAAGCCAACAATTAATATTAGTTCTAGATTTATTGGATGTTGACGATGATGATGACAACGATTATGGTGATGAAAATGCCGATGATGATGATGATAATGTTGATGACCATTATAAAAAATAATCAACCATTATAATTTTTAACCTTTATAAATATTAACATTAATACATATAGCCTTTAACATCTATCCCAAATAACTAATAGTTCCTAAGCCCTATAACCCTCAAACTTCCACCACTAATCATGATGATTATGGTGACATCGACAACGACGATGATGATGACAATGATTATGGTGATGACAATGATGATGAATATGATGATCATAATGATGATGAAGATGATGATGATGACAATGATGATGATGGTGATGATGAAGACGACGATGATGATGATGACAATGATTATGGTGATGACAATGACGATGGTGATGATGATCATAATGACGATGAAGATGATGATGATGACAATGATGGCGATGGAGATGACAATGACGACGACGATGATGAAAATTATTATGGTGATGAAAATGATGATGAAAATGATGATGATGATGATGAGAATAATGACGATGACGATGATGATAATGAAAATGATGATGATGTCGATGACGATGATGTTGATGATGATGATGACAATGATTATGGTGATGACAATGATTATTATTATTATTATTATTATTATTATGATGATGATGATGATGATGATGATGAAAATGATTATTACGATGAAGACGACAATGGCGACGATGATGAAAATAATGATGAATATAATGTTGATTATGTTGACAAAGACAATGACGAAAATGAAAAATACAATAGATCTTTATAGTGAATTTATTAGTCCATCAACTTTTCTTTTGTCCTCAGCTATATCATCATGATCATTTAGTGTTAGTACATACACATCCTATGTTGTTTCACCATTCAAAATGGCTATGGATCATATAAAAACTATCCTAATTA
>JZKD02S0733190.1:158533-169142 GCA_000966675.3 Picea glauca | reverse complement strand
CCACTAGTGCTCATCCACTAGGGGCACATCCATAGGGATGTCATAGCTCTAGCTCACTGCATTACACAGAAGAACCAAATCTACACACGTTCACCTATGCTCATCCACATGCACGCCCACTCTACAGATCTTCTTTCCCACTGCCTCACACAGAAGAAACATCTAGAGTTTTCTCATCAACTCTGTTGCTCAGAGGAGGCTAACGTATCTTCATTTATGTTCACATGATGATGTACCCAGTACTTTGGGATTTTACACGTTCACCTTATGCTCAGCCACATGCATGTCCAACTCATCATATCACCTTTCCCACTGGATAATCATCTTGAGTTCTTCTCACTCTCTGAATGGATGAGGTCATCTCTACGTTCCTAGCTTTGTCTCAGGCAGGAACCACATACCCTTCTTAGGGGATTTCTCTTAGGTTTGTAAGCTGAGAGAAAGGCTTCACATAGCTGCAATGATCCACACCTAACATGTTTGTAAGCTGGAGAATGTCTCACATAGATGCATTAATCAACACTCCCTCTCAGCTAGGTAGGCATTCTTCATAAAGTTAGGTCTCACATAGATGTAATTTGAATTTTGTTTTTGGATGGAGTCATCAATACTCCCTCTTAAATAGGAAGGCATTTTTCACATAGTTACTCTGGTGAAGATGTCTGTAATCTTGCCCCCCGGGGGGGCAGCTCAATTGGAAAGTGCCGTGAAAATGAAGTTCCATGAGGTTTCGAGTTCAATTCCCCCCGACTTACCTTCTGTGCCACGTAAGGGGCATCGTGGGCACACCTAGAGGTTATAGTGGTAGCGGTTGGATAACACGGCCACGTGTAACGCAAACACGTGCCCAACTAGTTGCTGATTCCNNNNAAAAAAAAAAAAGATGTATGTAATCTTCTCATGTGTAGGAAGGTACTACAAGTGTACCATTTTCCTCTGCATCATATCTCTGATCTATGGATATTTCATCTCATTGTGTTTCGATCCATCAGGAAACATTGGGTTCTCAAGGAGCTTTACAAACGAATCTTGGTTATCATCATAGGATCCATCTCATGGTCAAGTAAATCTATTTAGAAGCTAGTGAAGCCACATTTCTTCACACACTCGATGATATTTACTATTCCTCTGTGGTACTTAAGGTCACATAGTTTTAATTTCTGCTATATCAGGAAACCATGGCAAAATTTACAGTAGAAAATCAACCGGATGTGCTCTACCGGTCCACTATAATTTTTCTCAATATGAATCGACATATCCTACAAAATCAAGTTCATAGTAGAGGCATATCTCAGGTCATATCCAACTATTCCTCATATATATCTCAATACATGTTTTGTTGTTGTCTAGTGAGTCTGTCTTGGTTGAATCATGAAATGACTAGGCATATTCATTGCATGGCATGAATCAAGTCTAGTGTTGACCAGATAGATTAGTGATCCAATCATATGTGGATCAGTCTCATCTGAATCATCATCAATATTCTTCTTTAAATCCATTATAGTTGATTTTTCATTATGTCATATTGAACTTCTTTAATATTTTCACTGTATATTTTCCTTAACTCAGGAAAATCTTATCGGCCATCTGTCATACTTATTGTCCCAAGAAGTAGTGCATCATACTCAAGTTCTTCATCTCAAATTCAGAAGTCAAGTATTACTTGTAACAACAACACTTTCTGAATAAGTCATTAGGATTAGGCTCTCGTCACCAACACTGTAACGATATAGGTTTGGACCAACAACACTCTTGCCAAAATCCAAACTTATCAAGAATCTATCTATTTGATATAGTTTCCAACTCGTGGATGGTAGAATAGATAGAAGTGTATCAGGTTCACTGGATCAAGTGTCTCATCATAGAAAAATCCCTCTATTTTTGAGAAACCTATGGCTATAGATATCATTTTGTATTTCTCGACACTTTCATTAGCTGCATTCTTGATCATATAGATCCACTTAGAAGTTACCACAGACTTCCTTTTCTGGTCCTTGAATATTATCTTATGCATCATTATTTTAAGATATATTGGTATTATTTTGCTATGACATCTTTCCATACCGGTTCTCTTGTTTCTTCTCTAAGATAAAGAGTCTCAACATCAATGAAGTGGATGATGACTGAAGGATAGATAAAAAATCTCTTTTTTCTTTCTCGGAATGTGCCTTGAGAAGATTGTAAGTTTCTATGCTTCTTGCATAGTGAGTCTAGGTAGGCATTTTATTCCCTATTGTAATATCTATGAACATATAAACTAGAGAAACTGGATAACCTAGAGTAATGTCTATCTCCCTCTGAATTGCTGAAGGGGGATAAGGTATTGTCTCATTGTGAATCTCCATCTGAGATTCTCTGGGTATTTGAAAAACTGTCTCTTCTTCAAGGAAAACGTCTCTGCTTGTCTCAATCTATCTCTGACTAGGGATGTATTTGAAGATTCACTATATCCTTTATTCCTAAAGGATGTAGCTTGAACTTCTTCTCTTTAGGTACATGAAATACAATGGGCACCCAAATAAACTAAAGTGTTCAATATCAAGATTCATTTCGGTGAATACTTCTTTGGGAGTTATTTTTTTCAAAGTCTGGTGAAGACTCTTGTTCTGCACATATATTGTGTCATGCATGCTTCTTCCCATGGAATCCTAGAAAGATTCTGATCATGCTTTGTAGAATTGGTTGTCTCAATGATGGTTCTTCTATTCTTATTTCTCAAATGGTTTTGGCTCCTTCTGAGTCAAGTGACTCCCTCTGAAGGATAAGCATCTTCTTTTATTTTTAACCTATCTGGAACAAGAAAACAAAAAGAACCAACACAAGAATATCTCCTAAAGGAGAATAATGAGTACATCTCTAGAATCAAAACATTTTAAGGAATATTGTCACAACCACAACACCTACTTGTAATGTAACAAAATTTTAGAAATATAGGTTAGAGAAATGAAAATTACAACAATCAAACCTGGAATCTTTACACTGAGTGTGTTATTTCTCTGAATGCACTAAGATCCCTTTGGATCCATGACTTCAACAAAGGTTCCTTCCTCTTGCAATTTCACTCATGGCAATGATACAGATAACATATACAAGTGCATGCCTGAGGATTCTGATATGATTTATCCAATGGATCTTGGCTCATCTCTATCCTTTGAGATATTTATGATGAAGATAGTCACGATGTCACCTTTTGTCATCTTTGTTATTTTTAAAATAGCCCTTCAAAATAAGGGCTTGAGTAGGTGATTGGATTCCTTGTCCTCACTTCATCTTCCTTCCATTCATTGATATTTGTCTATGGTAAACCCTTTTGTATTACCCACAATAAGTCTTCCTCTGAAGTCTTGTCTTTTAAGAACTTTGAAGTTGATTTATCCATCAAGCTTATCTTCGATCATAGTTTTTGTTCATCATAATTTTAGATTCTTCACAACCCTTTGTCAACTAGGGTAGAAGACCTAACAGCTAGGCTAGGCTAGCACTTTTAGGTTTTATTGGACTTATGACTACCGAAAAAAATCCTTTGAGAGATATTAGAACACTTGTGAGATGAATATCTCCTTCAATGAGTTTGCAGAAACCCTAATTCTGAAATTTCTGTAGAAATTAGAAAAACCCTAGAAACACTAGGGACAACATTTCAAAATGATCAGAATGTCACTCTGAGAGTATATGGAGATGCGTTGGAGGATGACATACTCTCCTATGCCAAAAATAGCCTCAACGTTCAATTTTTCAAGGGTTGAAACACCTCATAAAGGAAGGTCGTATGGATTTTTTGGAAACCCTAGGAGGGTCGTATGGTTCTGCAGAAGAGATAGGAGACTGGTAGATTCTTATGCAATGGGTTCTTCAAGACCTATGCTATGATACCATGTTTTTTTTTCAATATGATAGGTTAAGAATTAAGTTTAATCCATTTTTATCATTTAACCATAACCATAAATGTTGCAACAATCAAGATCACAAGAAGAAGCACCATGCACAAGAACACAAAATGTATCATGTGAAACCCTTCTCAACAAGGGAAGAAAACCAAGCCAAATCCTTCGCTATATTCTTCAATATAAATACCCTTGCCTCCAAGAAATACCTAGCACACAAGAGGGTGCTTAAACCCTAGAACTCTAGCGCCCAAGAGAGGTGCACACCTTTTTCCAAAGAAGTGTACTTGCTAAAATTACCAAACTCACAAGTATTATATGATTCCACAATGGGGAATCATCCCTTACTTATATTAGACTTTGTCAAATCAACAAATGCGTCTATTGGATCAACATGACTGACCTATCTAATTCACCTTATAATTTATTATTATTATTATTATTATTATTATTAATATTAACAATATTAATTATCTTTTACATTTATTATTAATCACATTATGGTGGGGCCGACCTGTACACTTTACATAACAATTAGGGTTACAGGCATGTATGACTCTTGAAAAACATATATCAAAGGATATGATACACCCACTAGTGTTCATCCACTAGGGGAACATCCATAGGGATGTCATAACTCTGGATCACTACATTACACAGAAGAACCAAATCTACATATGTTCACCTGTGCTCATCCACAGGCACGTCCACTCTACAGATCTTATTTCCCACTACCTCACACAGGAGAATAATATAGAGTTTTCTCATCAACTCTACTGCTTAGAGGAGGTTACCATGTCATCTTCATTTCTGTTCACATGATGATGCATCCAGTACTTTGAGATTTTACATGTTCACCTTGTGCTCAGCCACAAGAACGTCCAACTCATCAAATCACCTTTCCCACTGGATAATCATCCGGAGTTCTTCTCACTCTCTGAATGGAGGAGGTCATCTCTACGTTCCTAGCTCTGTCTCAAGAAAGAACCACATACCCTTCTTAGGGGCTTTCTCTCAGGTTTGTAAGCTGAGAGAAAGGCTTCACATAGCTGCAATGATCCACACCTCATAGGTTTGTAAGATGGAGAATGTCTCACATAGCTGCATTCATCAACACACTCAAGGGATTGAATTATTTTCCCAAGAGGATAAGAGTGAAAAACTCAACAACAATGATTAATTAAACATATGCAATCCCTAAATAAATGAAAAGGAGGAGATGAAAACTCGAAAGAGGCAACAAAAATATGATAATCACTAAAATTTAGTCAATCAAAGCCATAATCATGCGTGAAGGATGTCAGAAAGTTGGCTTATGTTGATGGATAGTTAGTATGGATTGTTGGTTTCCATAGATCTCAAATATTGGAGAGTGATATTGTATATTGATGTAAACCCTTAATGATCGATGTCAACCCTTAGAGAAAGTCCGGTAGCGAATTCCAGTAGCACAAATTTTTGGGTAATGGACCCAAGCTTGTTTGATGTAAATATGAATCATTATTGTCTTGTCATCGTTAATAATATGTACAAATGGATGAACTCCAAAGTGGTCCCCTTATGGTGAAAGCCCTCATGGGAAGACACTTTGCAGATTGAGTTATCCTAGAAGTATGGTTAGAGAACCCATGCTTATTTGTGGAATAATGAGATGAAAATTAGTGAATTTGAAAGTGAAACTATTTTAAATGGATATTTCTTGTCATGCCATTTCTGGTGGTATGTGGAACGTCACATAAATCCTCACGGTTAAAGAGTTATGACCATGAGAAGCTGGAGAACCCAGGTTTGGGTAATGGACCCAAGTTTGTTTGATGGATAATGGTATTCATTTTGATATATTTTTAGGTAATACTATTCTATATGGATAGTACATGTTATTTAATTTCTTGTGGTATGTGGAACATCAAATAACTCCTCACAGTTTGAGAGTTATGGCCTTACGAAGTTGGATGACTCTCATATGTCATCTAGAAGCCCAAAAAGGTCAAAGCAGTCAAAGTGGTTTAAGAGATTTTAGAAGATAAATAATAAAGTGAAGTGATGAATGTACTATAATTCAAAGTGAATACAAAATAAAATATTTAAATAATAAATTTAATGGAGAAATTAGAAGTGGGCTAACCCTAAAATAAGGAAAGTGGGCAATGTGACCTAGAAGATGTTTTTAAGGAAGCTACTTGGAGAGTATAAATAAGAGGCAAGTCTCTCTAATTTAATATTACACTTGAGAATATTGAATATCTATAGGTGTCCGAGGTAACCAAATTATATATAAGCCAACTTTCTAAGGGAAGGTGAAGAAAAGAAGGCGATAATTCAAGGAAGGATAAATTCTTTTGATGATGCTTTCTAATGTATGTTATTTACAGATCATCTCACCATTTTCACAATAAATTATTTTCTAGAATGCCTTAGACTGTGAAATTTCTATTGAATTGAGGAAACATATCCAAGTATTTGTGGTAAAACATTTAGCTTGTGTTTCATTGAATTTTTGGAGTTACACTTCGTGGAAAATAGGGTTTGTGGCTAGTCCTAAAACTAGTCTAAAACAGGTGTTTCAGGTAAAAACATCATAACTTACTCATAACAGATCCAAATTTCATACAAACAAATGTTTTGGTTAGAGTATAGTCTGTAGTATGTTGTGTAACATTTTCATATTGATTCAAAAAATATTCTGTGTGAGGCACACTCTACAAGGTCGCTCTATAGAATAAGACATAATTCAACAAGGTATGCCATTTTTGCTATAAATCCTTTTATGAGAGGTTACAAGTAGTGACACCTGGATGAATTGTATTAAACACATTGAAAAAAATTGTCTATTATTTTTAGATCTTTATTCATTATAGGTACATAGTTATGATTATTTCAAGTTAGGGTTGTTGACTAATCCAAAACTAGTCATGTGAGACTAAAGAAAAGTTTGATGAAAATGCTAGTCTCTTGTTGTTAAAGTTAAGGAAGGTTTCCAGGTATGTGATCATATACAACAGGTTTATTACATAGTTACAAATCATATTTGGATGATGAAATTTATGAGGGATTTTGGTTGAGGTACATGTTGGGTACATGGTTGAGACAAGTAGTTGATGAGTTGACACATACAAGAGGTGTATAGTTGATAATGTTGGTACATATTGATGAGTCATAGTTGATGAGTAGTTGATACATGATTGGTACATACTTGGTACATGGTTGGAGACACTTGTTAATATTATTATTGACACATGGTTTATGGATGATGTAACATACTTGTATTATTAGAAGCACATATTGATCTTGGTGATGATTATGAGTTTTTGTGTTATACTTGGTTGATGCACATCTTTGAGAGTTGTATTGGTGATTGATCTTGGTGAGTAGATCTGATTTGGTTGTTAACATTGATGAGATAGGTTGTTGTGATAGGTTTTTTGGACAATCTGTTGTGATAGGTTATTTGTACAGGTTTGATGCATGGTTGATGCACTTGTTCACAGTACAGGTTGAGGTACAGGTTGGCGCATGGTTGATGCACTTGTTTATGGTACAGTTTGATTACAGGTTGGTTGGTATAGGTTTGTGCATGGTTTATGCACTTGTTTATGGTACAGATTGGTTGAGGTACAAGTTGATGCATGGTTGATTCCTGGTTTAGGTCTATTGGTACAGGTTTACAGTGGTATATCTCATAGTGATAGTGTGAAAATGGTTCCATCATTCTACTTATACTTTAGGGAAGTTGGAATGGGAAAGGAAATGTGGTTTTATCCACCTTCCTGTTGTATCCAAAGAACATAGGGGGTTGTAGCCTCCTTCTGGTTGTAGCCAGAGAATTGGGGAGTTGGAGCTTCCCTCAGGTTATATCCTGAGAAACTAGAGGGTTGGAGCCTCCTTCCAGTTGCAGTTGGAAAACAAAGGAAGTTGGTGCTTCCAATGAATGTAATTCTTCAAGACATATAAGAAAAAGCATTCAGTGGTTTTCCCCCGCTTTGGGTTTCCACGTAAAACACTGGTGTAATGTGTATGTGTATGATTGTTCATTTGTTCATTTCTTATTTACTCTGTAGTTATTGGATGATAATGATACATTGATATAACACTTGGATTATATGGTTAAAAATGATTAAATTCATCTATTACTGATTCACCCCCCCTCTCAGTAATCCAACAATTGGTATCAGAGCAAGGTTCCTTCAGGAAACAATTCAACCACTGGAATGAGATCATGGATTATTCTGAGAGTGGAGTACCAATGTTTAATGGTCATAATGGTTTTAAGTATGAGATGTGGAGCAGAAGGACAGAAGTATTTTTACAGACACAGGGACATTATATTTGGGTATCAGTTGTTACAGAATATGATAGCTCAAAAATGACAAAGACTGCAGCCAAGAAGGAATTGAAGAAGAATACCAAAATAGTAATGGATTTCATCTGGAAAGGATTACCTAACCCGGTAAGAGAAAAGGTTGGTAAATACTCATCAACCAAAGAACTTTGGGATAAGTTACATGGCATATATTCTTCACCCATTGCAGATTCAGAAAATTCCAAAGAAGATGCAGATACAGAACAAGAAGAAAGATGCTCATCATGTCAGACATATTTAGAAGAGGAAGAGTATGAACAAGCATAAATTGATTACAAAGAAAAATTAATCAGTGCAATTAAATATCTAAGGAAATAAAGAGAAGAAAACAAGTCATCTAAGAAAGAATTGATGAATCAAAAGGAAGGCGTTCAAGGTTCTGAAAAAGATCAGCAGGTCATCAAGAATTTAAGAGCTCAACTAGAAGAGGCTAGAAGAATTGAAGAAAATATAGAATATCAAAAGAAATGTTTAGAAGCCAACATAGTAGCACAAAAGGAAGAAGCAGAAAAGAGAGAAAATATACTGATGGATCATCTCAAGCAAAGAACCAATGAATTAAACCAACTTGAGGAAGAGTTTGGTCAAGAAGAGAGAAGACTGGAAGAAGAAATAATTACATTGAAAATCCAACTTGAATAAGCAAAGAGAACAAAAGAGGTCATGAAGTCTCAGATAATGAAAAAATAAGAAGAGGTTGATAATCTTGAAGAAGAATTTGTCACACTAAGAGTCACAATCGTCAAGATCAACAAGAACATTGAAGAGACAAAAACATCCACATCAATTGTAGAGAATGAAGAGAAGCACTCTACATTGCTAGAAAATAAGAATGAAGAAAATAGAAAGAGTTATGCATAAGTACTCAAAGGAAGGAATCATGGTCAACCAGAATCTAAGAAAACTATTGAAGATACATCTTCAAGAAGACCATCCATGTTCAAGCCACAAAGAAGCTTCAATCATGATCATGATCAGTCAAGGAATAAATTTAGAAGGACTACACCATAAAGAAGATCATTCACTCCCAGGTATGCAAATTTATTTTATGGTCATTGTTTTTATTGTACTAACTTTGGACATAAGGTTGAATATTGTAGGTATTATAAAAGAAATTTTCAAGAAAGAAGTGCCTATGTGGTCGCATGTAACATTGAGTGTTACAAATGTCATGATTATGGACACATAGCCAGTGATTGTAGAAGCATGATCGATAATTCCATGAAAGAGAATATTGATATCAGATATAAGAACGTATGTATAAGAAAACATGAAGAACATGTGAACAAAGACCAGGTACCAGAGATCACAATATTGACAATAAAACGAGATGAAGAAAATTCTACAGATAAAAAGAAAGATGTCAGATACATAAAGGTTTGGAAAATAACTAAAATAAAGGAAGGACAGGTAAATAAGGAACATATTCAAGAGATTGTACTTTCAGGCATTGTAGTGAAAGATGAATCCAAAGACAAAAAGAAAGAAGTCAGAGCTCAGAGAGATGATGAATCTACCAATGAAGATGATGATGAATACACGTCAGAGCAGGAATTGTTCTGAGCCATCTGTCTTAGAGACTCCCAGGTAATATGAATATTAGACAGGGGGAGTCTATGCGATAGTTGTGACAGACTAGAGAACCATCCTTTGAGCAACTTGTAGAGTTTGAGAAGACATATCCAGAGCAGTCAATTAGCAGAAGTACAATTTGATGGACTAATTAATACTTGATGATAGTACAGTGATAAATGAGTCAACATTATGGACAATTGTGCAAGTAGATTTTTGGACAGTATGGACCAGAGCATGGATTCATAGATTGGTTCAAAGAGTGGTTTAGAGACAAAGGAAAATTATCATAATGGATGACAATTACATAGGAAATGGCTCAAACAATGCTAATGGATTCCAAATTGACAGATATTTTTTGGACACATGAAGTGTATACAACAGTTCACATTCAAAACAGAGTAATTCTCATAACCAAAAATGACAAAACTCCCTATGAACTATGGAAAGGAAGCACATACAACAACCTCTACATCAAGGTAACTCAAGGTAGTATTTTATTAATTGAAATTTATGTTGATGATATTGTTTTTGGAAGTGCTAATGACAGGTTTAGCCAGAAATTTGCAAAGAATATGCAGAATGAATTTGAAATGTCATTACTTGGAGAACTATCCTTCTTTCTGGGTCTTCAGATATGTCAAAGTAACCAAGGAATTTTTATTTCTCAAACCAAGTATATCACTCCCATGAAAACTAGTTGCAAGTTGAGAAAGGATGATGATTCAAAGTCTACATATCAAAGGCAATACAAGTCAATTATTGGTAGCCTACTATATGTGACAATATCCAG
>JZKD02S0733190.1:102990-113725 GCA_000966675.3 Picea glauca | reverse complement strand
AATGGTTAGACCTCTACAGAACCTGAATAAGAAAGACACCCAATATCACTGGGGACCCATAGAAAATCAATCTTTCAATGCCATAAAGAAGGCCATAATAGACACTCCGTCTGTCCTGAGCCCTGACTTCTCTCTAAATTCTACACTCTATACTTCTGCCTCTGACCGTTCTTATGTCTCCATCCTAACTCAGAAGAATGCCGAGAACAACGAAGTACCCATCGCCTTTATGGGCTCTACTTTCAAAGGTGTTGAACTTAACTACCCAGTGGTTGATCGGCAAGCCTACATTGTTTTCAAAGCAGTTAAGCATTTGCAGTCCTATCTTTTGAAGTCAAGGACCAAAGTAATTGTCCCCTACCCTGCAGTAAGGAACTTGTTAGTGCAGAAAGAGTTAGGAAAGAAGAGAGCTAACTGGGTCACCTCCTTGCAGGAGTATGACTTAGAAATCACCCCATCTCAGATTGTGAGAGGCCAATAGTTGTATAAGTTGGTTGTTGATTCGGAAACAGGACAACAAGAATATAGTGATACGTCAAACCTAGGACAAAGCGATCAAATTTTTATCTGTTGCACACAAAACCTTGTTAGTCCTTGGTACGACGATATTAGATTCTATCTTGAACATGGGTCAACACCCCGTCACCTTGATCCCACCAAGAGAAGAGCATTGAGGCTAAAGTCTGCCTCCTTTCATTTGGTTAATGGTGTACTGTTTCATTAGAATTTTGACGGCATACCGATGCGCTGTCTCGAGAAAGACGAAGAAGAAAAAGTCTTGTTATAGTTGCATGCAGGAAAAGATGGTGGTCACTTCAGTGGTGACACCACCACTCATAATATTTTAAGAGTCAGTTACTACTGGCCCACGCTTTTTAGGGACGCCCATGCCTTGTGTCGTAAATGTATCATCTGTCATAAAGCATCAGGGCGGTTGCAAAAACCATCCTTTCCCTTGCAACCCGTTTCAGTAGATTCTCCTTTCCAGCAATGGGGCCTTGATATCATAGGTCCAATTAACCCTTCGTCCTCACAATATCACAAGTATATTTTCATAGCTACAGATTACTTTACTCGATGGTCTGAAGCTGCTGCATTAAGAACTATCAACACCAGTCAGGTAATCGCCTTTCTAAACTCGAATATTATCACCCGTTTCGGTATCCCTGACTGTCTAGTCTTTGACAATGCTTCATACTTTTCTTCTCTTGAGATGAGCGATTTCGCTTTGGAGAAAGGAATTAAGCTGAAATATTCTGCTAGTTACTACCCCCAGGGCAACGGATTAGCAGAATCAACAAACAAGAACTTGATTAAAATTATCAAGAGAACTGTGGTTGAAAATCACAAAAATTGGCACAATGCGCTGTTGAACGTGCTATGGACTGATAGGGTAATGCCAAAAGATGCTATAGGTAACTCCCCCTTTTTTATCATTTATGGCAAAGAAGCAATTATGCCACCTCACATTCTTCTTCCTTCACTTCAGTTGTCACAAAAAGTCCAAGAAGAAGATTTCCCCCCTTTAGAAAACCAAATTAACGCTTTGATGAAGCTGGAAGAGGTAAGAGCCCAAGGCAAGCGTAAGTTAGATCAATATCAACAATTGGTTAAAAGATGGTTCGATTCTAATTCTGCTTCTGATAGGAATTTTGAAGTAGGCGATCTCGTCTTAAAATGGGACAAACCACACGAAGGAAAGGGTGAGCACTCTAAATTTCAAAACTTATGGCTTGGACCATTTTTAATTGCTGAAAGTTTGGTCCTAGTTCTTTTTGATTGCAGAATCTCGAGGGTTAGCTTGACACCTATCCGGTGAATGGCCAAGCCCTGAAAAGATACTTTGCTTGATAACTACCCTTGTATATTATGTATATATTTCATTTTTGTTTTCGTTTTAGTTTTCTTTTTGTTTTTTTATTTTTATTTGAATTTATCAGTTTATGTTTTTGGACATACACGTACCTGTACACTGAGATAAAAGAGATTTTCTTCACTGAAGTAACTTCTGAAAATTTGTACAAACATCAATGATATATTTCTGAAATTGATATCTGTGTTGGAAAATTTTGTTGTTTGAAAGAAGTTTATTGATTTCGATATCTAAGCAAAGTTTGTCATGATCATCTATTATCTTTTTACACTGTCCCTTTTCCGTAAAGGAATGACTCAGAGGATGTCTCCCTGTCTTAGGAAGTTGTTTTGTAAATAAAACATCTCTGGATCTAAATAAAGGACAGATCTAAAAAAAATTCTGATGAGGTCTTAAAAATATGTTAAAATATCAATATTTTCAGCGTCACCCTGCTCAAATAAATATCTATAAAAAAACAAAATAAAATAAATTATGAATAAGAGCTGTGGGAAGTGCTTGAAAACCCGCCAGGATACTGAACATGTCTGCTGACAGTGGGTAAATGCATGCATGGCGCCAAGAAAACTTCGCCGGGGTACTGAATAGGCCTGCTGGCTGCGAAGCAATGTCGGGTATATGAAAATTTGCAAAAAAGAAACCTCTTTAATGTCCTTTATTTTGATCCAGAACTTCTTGGCAGGATACAGATGTCAGAGTGGGTTAAATGGAAACCCTGTCGAGGCTATGGACACCTGCCAGCAGCAGTGGCCATGCCAACAGTATTGGAGATTTTATCTTTAATATCATGACTTGTTGGTCTTAAGTTTGTTATCAGTTTCCATCTTTTGAAACACTGTTAGAAAAGATGGTTAGTGATGATGTTTGTACGATTTTTCGGTTGCTATTTTCAAGTTGAAATTATCTTTGTTGTCCTAATCTGAACTTGTTTCTTTGACAGAGATAACTACTTCTACCAGTGTGTCACCATTGTTGGCAGCCAACTCACTTTTTCCTATCGTCTTATAAGCTACCTACACTAATGTTTTACAAACATCATTTTTTTTTCGCAATTTTCAATAAACGACATTTTCATTTTTTGCGACATTTGCACATTTTTCTTCGTTAAGTTTTCACGACTGTAAGCGTGAAAACTTCTCCTTTCAAATTCATATTTCTCTCATTATCTGAACTGTCAATATCTCTCATGTCATTATGCCTATTGTGCTTACCTTTTATTGATCATTATACAACTGGCAAGATCCTCTAATTGGTTCTCATACTTCGATTGATTGTATAACTTGGTTTTATTGAGTTTGTAAGGCATTTAGCATTTGGATTTGCACTTTATATGACTTGTCTGATCATTGATTCTATGAAAATGCATAGGGGTTATGATTAAATTTTTTATATATATGTCTTTTGATATAATCCCTATGTTAATCTTTTCATAACTTTTGGCTTGTCGACTACATGAATACCATTTGGCACCTTGGTTAAACTTTTGATTATATGAACTGATACATTGGCGCATAGTTGATTTTGGTTTTGATTTATAAGTTGGGTGTTTAAACACTATGGAATAACGTTTGCGCGCATTGGTATACACATTTGATTTCATTAGTTAGGCACATGACTCGATGGTTGAATTACTATTATGGATTGAATAGCTATGTAAATCGGCAGGTGTACATGGATAATGAATATTTTGCATGGCAGACTCCACCACCTTCGCATGCTTGCATTTATGACTATCCCTTTTGATTGTTCATTTCTGTTAATCTCGGGTAGCTCGGCTCCTGTGTGTATTGGTGATCCAAACCCTTCGCTTACCATGCATTCGGCTCCATGGCACCAGTCGTGAGAGTTGAGCCCAACGGCAACCAAGCCCTGTTAATGTTTGACAATGCCCGTAGAGACCTGGAGGAAAATGGGTGGCTCCCCTTTATACAATGATTTGAGGGTTTTAACCTTTGTGTAGAACGATAGTTTGTCGTAACCTTCGATAGTTGTCGAGCCAAAGTGGGCGACATACAGTTAGAGATTGATGAGCAGTTTATTAGCTCTGCTACGAGGTTACATTCCTTACGACAATGTTGGTTTAAGAATTGCAAGGTCAAGGAAGTGCCATGGGCATTGTTGTTTCTATCGCGCAAAGTCACTTCTTTTGACAGAGGTATGCCCATATCTATGCTCAAACCATGATGGAATGACTTATTAATGCTAGTCAAGCAGTTTGTGACCTGTGAAGGTTGATACATACTTATGTTCCTCTACCACCTACGTTTGCTGATGGTTTTTATAGGGTATTCTTTAAACATGCCTTTCTACTTTCATCATAGCATGTATAAAATGTCGAAAAAGTTTAAGAGGTAGAAGGCTGACAGCAACCTGTTCCACCATGGGCTTATTAAGCTCATAGTTGTTTATCATTTGAGTTTGCATGGTGATAATTGGAGGGATTTCATTGCCCGTAATGGCTTTGAGGACACAGACCCTGTACAGGTTGATAAACCTATGGTAATTGAAACCAAGGCTGAACCGCCTGTACCCTTACATCTCCTACTGCCTAAACCCTCAACCGACCCTGGCATTGACTTACCCGACACTCTAACTAAGAGTGCAGAGGCCATTAAAAATCCTATGAGAAAAAATCCTGAGGCAAACCTTACTACCAATGCCAAAGGGAAAAGGAATGCCCGACTCATTTCGAGAATGGCCATAAACAAACCGAAACCCTTTGTCGAGTCCAACCCTATCATCCTAAGTGAGGATTCTGACTCTGATGTTGAACGTTTCTTGGCTAGAGAGTACCCCTACTCGTAGGTTTTGTGTCCCGAGCCCCCTTATGATTTCATATCGAACCTTCCCCCCTGCCTAAAGAACGACCCTGACTACCCGGGTATTAAATTGCCTCGTCAAACCCTCAGTCATTTTCCCAAACCCTTGCCTACTCTTTCTAAACCCACATAGTCACCCTGTGACCAATGCAATTCATGGTTAGAATGATATTACATCGATGTTCCTATACTCCAATAGAAGATTCAATCACTGGAAGATCAAATTGCAGTGCTAACCAGTCAGAAAGTCAAGCTCCAAGCAACAGATAAAAAGCAAAAGACAACCGGCTCGATCCTTTTCAAAAACATGGAATCAACCACAGCCGTTGTAAATTCCAAATTGGCATGATCAAGAAGCCTCATCGCTATACAGGTATGGATTTTAATATCATTTTAGTTGTGTGAGTAAAAAGGTTTATTTGAATTCTATTTTCGAATAAGCTCTGTTTGCATTTTGAAATGGTTCTGCTATACTGTGTGCATCCTATATATAGTTTTTCTTTGAATAAAAAGAAATTTCTATTTGATATATGATTTGATCATTCTCAGAATAGCTATCGATAGATTTTTGTTATATTTGAGTGGTCTTAGTTTGGATTTGATTTGGTTATCTGCCTGATGGAGTTAACGAAATTGTAGGTTCGTGTTCAATTCAATTCGTTTTGTGCCCACTTCCAACAGGAAGTTTTTCACACCCAATTTAGAATACGATTAGTCTGGATTTGATTTCGTTATGATCCATATGCTATGTTTGGTAAATGATCTTATTGAGTTTGGTTGTTATGATATGTTGTGTCGTGTAATCTTCTATGAACAAGAATGAAAATCTGTTCGGTTTCAATTCAAAAGGAACGACTCTGTTTTTATAAAAACAATATGCTCATTTAAGCATGTTCATGCAATCATGAAACGATTTGTATTAAAATATTTTCATATTCTTCAATTGGCAAGATTATTTGATGAGTTGGATTCTGATTGAAATTGATGTTCTGTTTGGTTTTAAAAACAAAATGAATTGGTCAAACCTGGTTATAATTTGTTTGATTGGAACGATTTTGGTAAAGTAAAATCGATCTTGTTTGCTCACTATTCAATGATAAACGATCGATGTCTATAATGAACTCTATTTGATTGGTCCTGTTACCATTTTGTTTGTGGACAGTTACGAATCAGTTATGATTTGAATCTGCTCACAGCCTAAATCGTCTGCTATACAGTTATCATGATTTGAAAATAATCCTATTCGATTCAATTATTTCTCCTGTTGATAAGACAAGTATAACGAAGTATTTGCAATTCGTTTTGATTTCAATTGAATATCAAAAAGATTTTACAATTGGTGGATTCGATTTGTTGAGAAATGATTACAGTGTTGTTCCATATGATTTTGTTCACCTGACTTATGATAATAATCGAAACAGAGTATTCCTATCTCTGTATTCAGTTGAATGATGTGGATCATGTTTGATCTCGAATGGTATAATAATTTTAAATTAAATGATTCATTTTCAGATAGTTCTTGGATGATGATTAAATTTAATTCTTTAAAAAGATTTGAATTAATCTCAATGCCAATTCTGTATCTTATTTAGACTAGCTACAAAATCGCATGATTCTGTAGCTAGTCTATAGAATTATATTTTTATTGTTTTTGTTAATAAAATATCTCTCTAACTTGTCTATTTCTGACCTGTTTTAGGTAAATCTGAATTGCATGAGAGATATTGGGCAGTTCAAGAGATATTTGGGTGTTTTAGTTTTATTGTAGTTACTTAGTTTAGTTAAAATTGGGAATATCTTCCCAGATTTATGTAAACAGTGTGATAACTTCCACAGGGAGGTTTTACCTTGTGGAAAAACTTATAAATACTTATTATTTTTGTAATAAGGATCATCCTCACTTGTGGGGGAACCAAGATAATGGATATCTAATAGAGATTGAGACAAAAATTGATGTTCTGCTACAGCTTTAGCTTTCATAATATCAATCTTTTGTTTCATGTCTATGTTATCAATTTGCATTTGATTAATGACTACTTTAGCTATCTTAGTCTTTTGCAAAGTGATATGATTTAATTAATTCGATCCATTTCTGATTTCTTCCAGTGTTTAAAAACACAACAATTACTTGATTCAGTTTATGAATGTCAGATTTCTCTTCTTCATCAATTGAATTCTTTAGTATAAGTCTTTGCATACGAATTTATCTAATTGTGGAGACTTATAAATCATATAATTGTTATGATTTTTATGTCTTGTTTGTCCTGTAAACAAACTTAAAGAGCACTGCAGCTATCATTTACGAGAATCTTCTGGGTTATTCGGTGAGAGTTTCCTTCCTCTGATCTGCTAGTACAGTCATCATACACAGGGAAAATCTAGAGCGTATTTCCAAGTTAGTTTGTGATTATTTTCGTTGATTTGATTAGATATATTTGTAGTTTAGATTAGTGATTTAGTCTAGCTAGTTTTCTGTTTTGTTTCTGTTCATAAAAAATTATAAAATCAATAAAAATATCTTTTACTGTCTTAGGGAAGAATGCAAATGAGTTTTGCAGGTTTTAATTAAATCTGTAAGTTGTCAATATTGTACATTTTGTGAATAAGTTATATTGCAGTTAGTACTTAGATGGTTAATTAGAGTTAGTATAGTAGTAATTAGTAGATTATATATATAGAATAATTAGTTTTAGTTTAGTTTTTTTAGCAGTTAGTTTTAATTAGATTAGTTTATTAGTTAGTTTTATTTATTAGTTAGTTTAGTTAGTTTATACAGTTTTAGTTAGATTAGTTAGTTTATATTAGTTTTTCGTTGTTCTTTTAGGACCTTATCTCGGCTAACAGAGCCGCTAAACCCATCAGGGTGGTTCATTCCAAACAGCTTGGGTTATTAGACAACCCTGGACCAGTTCCACTCTCTCAGTTGACGGTCGATTTCGCCCATCAACAGGTTGCAGATATGACGGTAGAAGATATGTTAGGGTTTTTTCCCAAGAAGGAAATCCTATTTTATTATGAGGGAATTTTATTGTGGCTTTGTATGAGAGAGAATGTTGTATTATAAGAGAGAAGACTATGAGAGAGGAAGAGGAAGTTACAACGGGTGTTTTCTAGGTTGTATCCCTTCTTTTGTTGGATAATAATAAAGGAAGTGGTGTCCCCTATCCTAGGGATAACTAAGGAGATTATGTCTAGAGGCCCACAAGTCCCAGACATGGAGTATCGAGATCCATATTGACTTGAGCACTAGCCCTAGAGGGCCCATCCTTTCTTCAATGCCTCACATATATCAACAACAACAACATCCATCCCATCAACCTGGTTTTGAAGTAGAAGTGGGTTTTTCTCCATGAGGTAATGAGTCCAGGTATCATGGTATGTGTCACTATGATTCTCAAAGAATTTGAATATGTGCATTTATTTATCTTTTGCTTCATGATGTTTTCTTGGAGATTATTCCTCTTAACTTGTCCATGCCTGGGGGGATGACATAGTGCTCTAGTAAGTTGGTTCCCTTAGGGGTGAGTTTCCACTGGGTTGGTCTATGAAAGGTCTTCGTCCATTCCTTACATAATTATCAGTTTTTATCATTTCATCCTCTCATATATCACCTACATTGGTTTGGGAATTGGGTTTGCCAAGCTAGTAAGGGTTGTACCTTGCCTTGTGGGAAGAAGGGGATAAAGGCCTAGAGGGTAAAAGTAGCTAGAAAAAGTTAAAAGCCAAGATCAAACCTTGAGATGCTTCACCCAAGGATCCCTGAGAAAGAAATAAAAGGCTTCTGAGAAAGAAAAATGAGGGACCCATAAAATAAAATAAAACTCAAGACCTAGTTGGTTGATAGGGGGTCTCATCATGAGCTATCCTATTAGGTCCATGGGAATGTAGCGGTATGATACTACTATTCATATGGTCACCACACTAGGTTAGTGGCTCTTGGTGGAATATCCAATAGAAAGAGGGTCTCATCATGAGCCAAGCTTCTCATCTCCGTGAAATGCTTGTGGACAACATTGTCACCACTGGTCACCATGCCAGGGCAGTGTCCTCCAACTATTCTCTTGGAAGAAAAGGAAATAAAGTAAAGAGTAAAAAGGAATTTAGTGGGATAGGAAAAAATTGCATCCATGATAAGGTGCATCTCACCCTCTACAAAGGCACCCACAGGTAAGACCTACATTTCCATGTTATCACCACACCCGTTTCCCAAACATCTCCCTATGTCATCTCATGCATTTACATGACCTATATTGGTATTCAATTGGAAACACCCCACACCTAAGGAGAATTATCCCAATAGGACATCCTGAACCCCTCTCCAAACCTAGCTTGTTAAACAATATAACATTTTTGAGCATTTGTCTAGGAAAAGGGGGTTTTATACACATGTTTGGGTAAATTGATTATTAGATGTGATTGACAGTGCTATGATACCTGTGACCTATGAGCCCATGGAGGGCGTACTTTTTGTTACTGCAGGACCACACTCGACGGAAAGGTACATATGGGGAGATGATTATCTTGGACCTCTAGAGGGATAAAATCCCACCAGATGGAGGTTCAGACCCCAACCAGGGGAAAAGAGATACAAGAGGCTTGCACCAGAGAAAGGGGAGGACGTTCCACTAGAGGAATTTTGTCAGACCTGGACCCAAGGTGTCTTTCCCTCCCACCATGATGTTGGCCCTTGAAGGCCCCTGAAATCATCATTCAGAGCCTTGACATCATCCACTTGAGGTATCCAACATGAGGATGGATTTGGTTGGCACGTGTGGCAGTTCCTGAGGGGTTTTGAGCCCCAATGTTTCACTTGGAGGGATAACGTTCTGTTGGGCTCTAAAGATGTCCTAAAATATAACCTCTATGCATCATCCAAAGGTAGGTGTTGTCGCAAGTGTTTTACTTATCGCCTACGTAGGTTCTTACCTTCCATTTTCAATACCCATCCCCCAGAGATGCAACCCCTGCAAAGGGACAACAATCGTAACAAAAGAAACATCAATCGTTTCATTCAAATGAATAACAAAAGGAACAATAATCATTATAAGGGAATGATAGTCATTATATTGGGCCGAACTAATGTTGTATTAATTGAGTTGTAGTACTTGCCCAACTATCTAATTTGTCAACCTGAGGTTCGTAAACTGACGAAGCACATGCAAAGTATATGAAAGATTGAAGCGGGACTAATCTAATCTAATGTTTAAATTACAACTAAAATTGAATCATTAATCTAACACGCGACTAAAATTGAATCATTAATCTAATACATGACTGGAATTGAATTAATCTAGTTGTGTAAATGAAATTACTCTGAGAATGGGAAATTGCGTAAATGGAATTAATCTAGAAATGGAGAACTACATGAAGGAAAAACAAGTACAACATGTGAAGAGTTGAATGACACAACAACATATGTGATATCTCACCAATGAAGCAGTCTTATATTACAATAATCAAATCAATCTTTATAAAAGAATAATGAACGCATGAAAACCAAAACCATGAATCAAAGCTAAGAATCCCTTTCTTTTTCAAATCCTAATGACTACTCTGATTCTAATTACATAATCTAACTCCATTCTCATGAAGAGAGAGCATTCTCTTTTATACATGAGAGCCTTGAAGATAAGATAACCATCTCATTATTACAGATCCACTTTTCTTTCAACCTATTTCCCATTATTACAAAATACAATCCCTTCAAATCCTCACACATATGTCTCATATATCTTGGATAAGATATTCCAACCAAATCTCCACGATCTTTTCCTTGGAATGGGATTTAATTATCTCCTCAAATATTGAAATGGTGGATGAAGTATTCGAGAAGTCCTTTGAATTAATCCTTCACATATTCCTACACATTACAAAGCTCACACATATTTGAGATATATATGAAAACATGTTGATTTTCTAACATTTAAGCACAAATTCCTTTTAAATACTAAAATGAATAAAGTGGAGAACAATAAGGTGAAACCCAAGTATATTTATGGAAATGATATCGTGAAAGGTTAATGGGGCGATGAAATGTGAAGAA
>JZKD02S0733190.1:88453-102940 GCA_000966675.3 Picea glauca | reverse complement strand
CCTACACATTACAAAGCTCACACATATTTGAGATATATATGAAAACATGTCAATTTTCTAACATTTAATCACAAATTCCTTTTAAATACTAAAATGAATAAAGTGGAGAACAATACGGTGAAACCCAAGTATATTTATGAAAATGATATCATGAAAGGTTAATGGGGCAATGAAATGTGAAGAATAATGAAGGGAAAGGCGGATGAAATAAGACATTTCTTAGCCCCAACACGTTCCAGAAAGGAGGCTAAAATCACCCTAGGAGAGGCATGATGTCACCTTAAAAAGATGAAATTAGGGTTTTATTTAACAATTTTGTGTAAAATTGGATTTTTCATGTAAATTGGCCATGTCGGCCTTTTTTGAAATAATTTGTAATTAAAGGCCATTTGTATTGTATAAATAAGAGATCAAACTCTCATTTTGATTCATCATCTTTCACTCACACACGTGAGTTCTGAAATTCATCTTATTTTAGGGTTTATTGGCTAGACTAAGTGGTGCACAACTCTTGGAGGAAGCTTTATTTGGTGTATTTTGGCATTTTCATGGTGGAATTTCTTCAACTAGGGCTTGTGACTAGATTATTTTTGGTGAATGTAAGTAGAAATATGAAATTTTTCTTTCCTTGAATGGTTATGGTATGTTTTACTTTTCATTTATAAGATTATGAAATTGCTAGTGTGAAACCCTAGGAGAAAAGCACATGTTATTGTCCTCTCAATAGCTATCCACCCACTTGATTTTTCTAGAAGTGACCTGAACCTGGGGGTGATTAGTTTCCAATAATTGATTGATTCTGTCACTCCTTCAAAGGGTCAATTATAGACCGTTTTACTTGATCAATTTGCAATTAAAGGTAAATTTGAAGTCTTATAAGCTTGAATCCAAAGTGAATAAAACCTCTTTAGTTTCTCTTATGTGTTATATGTCATGCTTGCATTCAATATCCTATGTGTGAAAATTCACAGAAAATCAACATAAGAACATAATACACATAATGGATATGACACTTCCCTTGATAATGGAGTTCACCCGATGTGGGCTACGTATCCGGGTCATGCTCCAAAGCTTGACCACTTTATTATCCTCACTATAATGATGTCTCTCCTTTACAAGTTGTAAGGTCAAAGTCCCTTTTCAGTGATGGCAACAAGAGATCGGAATGTGATCAGGAATGTATACAAGATTCACAAGTTCTCATGCTCATGAGGCATCCATGATGTTGACATGGACATCATTCCCACATACTCAATACATAAAAAAAGGAAGAATAAAATATGACCCCCATCATCATGGATCCACAAAGTGTCTTAGATCTACTACTCAGATCCAAGTAAAAATGTAGCACATACAAAGATCCCAAAACTACGAGATTTAGAACTACTTCATTGGCCACTTATCATGCAAGTGCCACAATTTCTCTGTCACATGTAACTGATTGGTTTTATGTGGAAGAAGAGAATAAAATAAGAGATAGAAGGAATAAGATGATCTTGTTGCCTTGCTGCAGCCTATCCATGCTCCTTCAGACCCGTAACACGCATGTTATGCTGCAACATTTAATGACAAAATAGAAAAATGAAAAGCATGCTTACATTGGCTTCTCCAGAAATTAGCTTGTTGATTTGAATCTTTGCTGCAAAAACAAACCTTTCCATTGGATTCGTGTCACCGAATTACCTAAAAATGACTGTCAAGTCATCTCCATTGAACATAGGCATTTTCAGGCCTCCTCTAGACCTCTCTATCGATTTGCGTGCAACCCTGCATTGAATGCACATCACTTTGTATTGGAATTTGTGCCTAGTACAGACCTAGGCGGAATGACATGCTCCTCCTTCTCCTGTTATTGGATAAATTAGTAAATGCAGACATAAACTAATCTCCCTACATCCACCTGGATCTAGAAAAAAACAACACATGACATGGCGCTTTCCCTAACTTATAATCATTGATTTTATTACCAAAGAAGGAAATGATGACTTACCTTTAAGATTTCTTCCTTATGTGTTTGTTGTTTCTGCTTCTCTTCGACACTCTATGAGATTAGATCTACAAAGATACAAACCAACCACAGTGAAAGAAATGATAAAAGATTCAATGAAAACTTAAACATGTGATCAAGGAGTCATGTAATAAAATGCTAATGATTTTATGAGAAAGAAACATTCCACTGTATTATATTGAATAAAAGTGGAAGATACAACCAAACTACCTTGATGTCGCAAGTTCCCTTTTAGTGGTCCTCTATTCCAACACACACATTTATTTTCTCCGAAATTTGCATGAAGATAATCCACAAAATCTTGATGAACAAATGGTGGCCCCAAGCATCAATTGTAACAGGATCTTTCACACAATATCCAGCCTATTCTTTCAACAATTCTTTGCTCAAACTTACTTAACTTTTCTTATGAGAAACCTATCATTATATAGGAGAACGTGAAGTGGTTCAAGGGGATGAGGATGATCCCACCATATTAGAGAACCCAATAGGATCTTAACCATACGAAGGCCACCTCACATTCCAGAAGATTCCCCTTCTAGAATATTCATGAACTTCTTTCTCTTTTATCTTTCAAACGCCGCCACACCCTGCCTATATAGCAGCCTTTGGAAATCCCACGAGATGGATATAGAGAATCCTACAGAAATTAAATATTTCTGCACTGTGTACCATATGAAGTCTGTGAAGTCCTTCCAAAAAGAAGTCTTGTAGAGGAAGAAAGCAATCATTTTCCTTAGGTAAAAGATCATTTTGAGAGCTTGGACACATGCTTGTAGAGTCATCACCAGGGTAACCAAAATAATGTGTAATAGAATGCCCCCCAAAGTAAGAGGTTGGAACTCATGACAACCGAAATACTTTATAAAATATGTGTGTGTGTTGGGAACAAAGAACACACCAATTAGGAACCTGCAAATAGTTAAGCATCTGCAAAATATTATACCATGTCTGAAGGATGCATTCCCATGTTCAGACTACAAATGATTTAACTCATAAATGTAAGTCATGGCCACCAATTATACACCGTGGATCCATGTCATCGAAATGCTACATAGCCACCAAGAATACACTATGGATATATGTACCAGAAAACTCATATGAAAACATAGCCACGAGACATACAAAGTGGATCTATGTGTCAATACAAATCATTAATATTCCATCACAACCTGGACCATAAATGATGAGATCTAGGGTCTTCAATCCCATCATCCAAAAGTACAAATATAGCCATGTGAGTATAGGCATTGGAGTCGAACATGGTTAGAAACCACTTGATTACTGGTCATTAATGAAGACCATTAACAAGTGCAAGGGAAATAAAAATTAATGTCAATGACTCCCAACGTACTGTAGTACAATCCAACAAATGTGAATAAATGAGTCGAAGTCAAACACTCGATGGAATCTCTTGATTAGGGACCAACGAAGTGAATTCACTGTCAAGAACGAAGAAACCTACCATTGAGGCATGCAGGCTCTAAGGTACCAAATGATTTCGATGTCCCGTTCCTGGATAATGAGTTGAAGTCAATAGGAAAAGACTCATCTCAGGAGGACCTTGATGTATCCCTCATCAATGAGATGAAATAAGTAAAATATTTAGGATAGAACAAAGTTTTAATATGATTTGAAACTGACACAGGGAAGGCCAACATGGTAGAAATTGACAATTGTAGATGACCAACTCAATAGAGGGTTTGTTTGGACTGCTTTTGAACATATGGATGACATGACGATGGTATTGGTAGTATTTAATCAAAGATGACCCAAGTTATTAACTTGAAGAAAGTCAGATGAGAGACAAATGGATTTACCAACCCGGATTCAAGTGATGAAAAGGAGGTGTCATGTTCAAGAGCGACGCTTTACTGTGATTAACACAAGTATATAGACACATTTCTTTCCCAAATTCCCCTCACCATTTCTAGCGAGTACCTCTTTATTTTTACGCAAGCTTGAGGAGGATAACATATGCTTGTTAATGTAAGCTCATCCTTCGGAGTATGTTTTATGAACCTTAAGAAGGAGTGGTTTGGTCCCATGTGGGTCTTTTGATGTTAGTTTAACGAGTCCAAAGATAGAAAACTCGGGGGTTTTTCATGTTTATAGAGTGTGAAAAACACTTTAAAGAGAACTTTCTCAGTTCCTTTTTCGTAAAATAATTCGATGAGACCGAAAAAATTGATAAACTATCACCCATCAAATGTTTTCTTCAAATATTTTTATGAGCGTGAAAAAAACAAGGTCGTTCAACAATCTTTTCATTTTAATGGAGTGTGAAAAGAGCTTAAAGGATGCTCCATGAGTTTTGCTTTTCGTGTTTCCATGACAAACAAATACTAGGCTCAAGGTTTTTCTGAAAAATCCATAAAAAGTATTGGTACACTTAACAAATAGAAAAGTGAATCAAGAAAAATCATCCATATTGCATTGTTCAGGGCCTTAGTCTTTCCATCTGTGAAAAATAAAAGATGCACACGACCATTAGACCATTTGGTTATGATAAAATGAATTAAAATAATATAAAATATTATTATAAAAATAAAAAAATGAAATAAAAGGGGGTAGAACCTCGTTTTGCTAGTTCATTTGCATTTCATTCAAAACTTGTCAAGAAACCTTGTTTTTACCCCATATTTTGGTTGTCTATTGCGAGAAGCATAGACGACCATTCAACAAATGGTCTCCATCAACATGGTAAGATCGTTATCCTCTTCTTTTTCAATGGATTGAAATTCATTTATTTTGGTTAAAAGGTAGTTTTTGGATGAGTTCTTGGGCTGGTAGGCACATGCTGGGGCCGTCGCAGGTGAATAGTATCGGGACCTATGAAAATCAATGATTTATGTAGGCTCCCTATGGCTCACCTACGGAAACCCCGCACTGTACTAAAACCTCACCTACGGTGGCCGAAAACTCAAAATAAAATCCATGTGTTTTCCCAAAAATGAATTTCAAAATCAACGATGGAAGATGCTAACTTCCTTTCCTCATCTCCATGTAGGTATTTGATTGCCAAAATGTTGGAATGGAGAGAAAGAGAACATGAGAATGATGACTTCATGGCCTTGAATTATCCAGGCACCATCAATGCCCTTCAACACTGCAGATTGTTAAAACATTTCAAAATCTAGGGCATGAGAGCCCAACTAAGGCTACTAGAATACCTGGTCCACATGTGGGACATAGACTAATAGGTATTTCACATGGGTGTCCACATTATTTTTTTGGACATCGAATATATTTACTTCTTTATGGGATTATCCCGTCGTGGAGCACATGTGACCTTAACAGGGGGTCGAGTTGGAGGCCTAGCGATGAGTGAATACATTCATCGGTACTGTGAACCTGAGGCTGAGAGGTACAAAGGTAAAGTAACCATCAGAGGGGTTCAGGATTTAGCTCTTCGAACCATCCTTTTTAGTATTTCACGTATGGTGGGGAGTGCATATCCACACATGGCCCTTCCAAGTTATTTTCAATACGTTGTGGAATGCACAGAACCTCGTGTGTTTAATTGGTGTGATGGTCTTCTTCAAAGTATGAAGACACAATTAACCAAAAGAAAGAATGGGGACCTGAAGCAATTTGGGTAAGGATCTATTTTGGTATCTTCATTTCTAGAAAGAGCTCCTAATTTATGGCTATAGGTAGAGTGGGGTATACCAGCGCCACGAGATCTGTGGATGAAGTGGTGGTGTGATCTCATGGCTCGATATGTAGTGGGCCCTATCATCAAATACAACGATGCATTCTTTGAATGGTTGAGGCCGTAGATATTAATGATAGATGATTACGCGGTCGGCTTGGAATTTCGCAATGACCCCAATTTGGTTCTTCTTGAGGGCTCTCAATGGGGGGACCTAGGTAAGAAAAACATTTTGTTTTTATGGTGTTTTTTGTGAATTTTTAGAATATAAGATTTTTTTTTTCATATATGCTCTCTATCCAATGACTAATCAAAAAATTTGACCATGCAAATGTAGGGCCACATCCACCTCTGGGTACATCCTTGATCTAGAGATGAGGGGAAGCAATTGTAGTAGCAGGGTGAGATGGCGGTGACTAAGAGGCAATTGAGAAGAACCTGTAGGGTTTGAAAACAAACATCCTAGACATACCGATCGACGAAATCCCAAGGGGATATCAATGCCATACAATGGGTGTGTCTGGTTCACTTAGTTGGCTACTTTGTAGGGTAGCATGGGTAGTAGTATGCTACTGTGAGCATCATCCATGATGCTATTTTGTAGAATCCATGGGCTTCATATTTTGACATTTTGGTCTTTGGACGGAAAACACCTTTTTTGTAAAACATTTTCATCGTTATATATATACATGAGGTTTCTACTGGCTTAATTTTGTTAATATACAACATGTGATGTGTGATTGGGTTCATAAATGTCTCAAATGTTTGTCTAACACATAATTGGCTAATGCATAAATTAATGTATTTAGACATCTAGGAATGTGTTGATACTCAATATAATCAAAATAACGTTCCAAGAGGTGAATTTGCAAATATACCCGTAACAATGTAAAAATTCGGATAGCATAGACATTACTTAGTTGTAGTACTACTAACTGTGAACCAAGTCATACAAATAGGTGAAAGATTCCAAGTGAAATAACATCGGTCAACAATTCAATGACTGTGCTATATTCCATGATATTGTTATTTGCATGACCTAGGCATACACCATGTAGAATGATTGACTTGTTTGTAGGTGCATAGATTTCCCAAGTAGCGGATGCTAAATTCTAAGTACTACGACTAGCACCATTAGTGAATCCAATGTAGAGTAGCGAAGACACCAACATATGGAAACCAAGCATAACTCAAGGTAAGCAGCTAAGGGTTGAAACCAAATAATGAAAAAACACAAGAATAACACACAAGAGTATGATATAGTAAAAATACAAGCACTCATGCAAAGATAACCTAGGCATAGTACTTCTTCAAGTAATTCCCATTTCTGGGTTCACTCAAAGGAATACCATCATAATCAAATAACTCATAGGCTCCCTTCTTCAACACTCATTTGACGATATAAGGGTTGCGCCACATAGCCTCAAATTTTTCGACCCCTAGTAAATCACGATCTTGTTCATCGAGAAGAACTAGATCACCTTTAGAGAAAACACATGGTTTAACATGTTTGTCATATTGGGATTTCATGCGTTTCTTCTAGGCTTCAATAACCAGGGTGGAATTATGATAGGTTTCGTTTAATCACATTAGATACAATAGACATTCCTCCTCAGTAGAGGTGTTTGGGAGAAGTTTAACAGCTAGATTCAATGATGGTATCTCACATTCAGTCGACAGAATAGATTTGATACCATACACCAACTGAAAAGGCGTAAATCCCATGGAAAACTTTATGGATGTCCGATAGGCCCATAATGTTGAGAACAACATTGTGTCGCAACTTATCTTGTGGATTCCTATTATCCGTCGAAGCATAGTGATGAGAACCTTTTTTATCGCTTCAACTTGGCCATTGTCCTGTGGAAAGTAGGGGGTTCAGTTTTCATGTCGAAGACCCAATTTTTCAGTAAGCTCGGACATCATGAAGTTTTGAAAATGACTACCGTGATCGGTGACAATATCTTGGGAGATTCTGAATTGTGTGATGATATGATTGAATATGAATAGGGCTGCAATTTTTTCAGTATTATCGAATGTAGGAATAACCTCGGACCACTTTGTGAAATAATCCATGACTACAATGATGTATCCATGCCCCCTGGTCGAGTGAGGGTTACACATCATGAAATCAATGCCCCATTTTGTGAAAGGTCCAATGGAAGCTACAGGATGTAAAGGAGAAAGATGTGATCTTATTTTATTGTTGTATGTTTCAAGCATGGCATTTTTGGACGTTAATAATATAGTCTTTGAATAAAGAAGACCAAAAATACCCATCTCATAAGATCTTTTGGGCGGTAGCATACCCAAACATGTGACCACCACATGCTATAGAATGGCATTCATTCAAAGGTATCTCAACCTCATCATAGGTGAGACATCGTCAAAAAACATAGTCAACCCCACAGCGATAAAGAGTGTCACCGAGGATAATATACTGATGAGCTTGGTAACATAGAAGACGATGGTTAGCGCTATATAGATCGGGTCGGAAAGTCTAAGTCTAGAGATATATAATGATATCTCCATACCAAAGTTCATCGGAACTGATAAGAAAAATGGATTCATCAGGTAAAGAATCCTCTACTACATGTTTTGTTTCAGTACAGAGAAAGTCACATATTAGTTTGGAAAACACCAAGGATTTCTTAGACTTAGCGCATTTGAACTCTAAGCCAAACTCACAGAGAATCACTATCCATTTGGAGTATTTTCCCCTTAGCAATTGGCATGTAAGAATGTGTTGCATAGGGTTGTAATCAGGAATCACAGTGGTATTACGTAAGAGGATATAGTGATGGAAATGTTGGATAGCTTAAACAACTGCCAAGGCCAGTTTTTCAACATGTAAGTATTTTTCTTCGGTAGTCGTGAGACTCAAACTCAAATAATAAATAACATTTTCATCGTGTGAATAATATTCTTGGACAAGAACCATGGCAATGGTAGAGTCTGAAGCACCGAGATAAAGGAAATAATCTCGACCATAATTAGGTGGGGAAAGTAGTGGGGTACAGGTTAAAGTCAGTTTCAAAGCTTTGAAAGCTTTGTTGGTAGTGGTATCCCATACAAAATGAGAACCTTTCTTCAACAACCGAGTAAATCAGAGCATTAGTTGAGCATAGTTTGGGATGAAATGACCTAAAAAAAATTCCTTCCCTTGCAAACTTTGAAGCTGGTAGAGTGAGGAAGGAGGAGAAATATTGGGAATTGCCTTGACCTTCAAAGGATTGACCCTGATCCCCTGATGGGATACAATAAATCCCAGAAGTCAGCCAGACTCCACACAAAAAACACATTTATGTGGGTTTAATCATATACGATAGAACTGACAACGAAGGAAAATAAGTCAGAGGTGTGCCAGATGATCAATACGATGCATGGAATGCATTGGTAGGTCATCAAGATATGGTTGTACAATTTGTTTGATATCATGAAAGTGATAAGACATGGCATGTTGAAAAGTTGCACTGACATTCTTTAAACCTAAGGGTATCTTCCGATAGGCAAATGTGGCCCAAGAAAAAATAAAAGTGGTTTTGTGTTGATCCACGGGTAAGATATTGATTTGATTATATCTGAAGAAACCATCCATCAAAGAGAATATTTCACTCCCGACACAATCATTGACTACAACGAAGGGGGTGGGAAAGTTGTCCTTAGTACAAGCTTTGTTGATGTCCCTATAATCAACGCAGACACTAATTGTTCCTTGTTTCTTGTTAACCAAAACCAGATTGGAGACCCAATCAGTTAAATCCATGGGATAAATAAATCCATATTTAATAAGTTTCTCAACTTCCAGCTTGATAGCAACTGATTTACAAGGGTGGATCGGGTGAATTCTCTGTCGGATGGGTTTAGCACCTGGGTACGTCTTAATTTTGTGTACAATAATATCGATGTCAATACCCGACATCTCTTCATAGATCCAGGCGAAGATGTCATGAAACTTTTGAAAAAGGGACTTATATGTGACAACCTCATCGGTGGAACATGAAGCTTCGATGTGAACATTTTCGAAAACTCCAGGTTTAATGGATATGTTGAGGAGAATGGTGTGTGAAATATTACTCAAGTTCCCTTCATATAATACGTCATGTGTAGACTTAGGACCAGAAGAAACAACAACAATGGTCAATGGAGTCGAGATCCGTTTGTAACTCTCGATGGTGTGTTGTTCTAGGAAGAGAATGGAATGATGATGTCCATCATCCCAAGGGATGTCCTCCATATACATAACCGACATAATCATCTCATCCATTGGAAAAATAATGTGGAACGGATCAATAGATAAATCTCCAAGAGAGGGAGAATAAGGGGTTATCGATTGAATGGCTTGATAGGCATATTCAATCGGACTTAAAGGCATTTGGTCACCATAGTGAATATAGTCACTAGGTTCAAGTATTATCCATAAGTCAGAAGAGACAGAGGTTTCACGAATGAAGGCGGAAATCATGTTGATAGAGGAAACCAAAGGAGGCAGAACATCATGTGGTGGGATCATGAATGTACCCATCAAAGTCAAATATTTTAGTAGACCCACATCGACATTCTCATACCCAAGAGGTGTCTTCGCAATAAAAGGTACATTGCTAGTATAGGATTCTGAGTTGAAAAAGGCCAGCTGGTCTACAGTAATTAATTTTCCCTTGTGTGAAAAATGTACAACACGAAAAAGAGTAGACAAAACCGCGCACATAGAATCAATCCAGCTACGACCAAGTAATAGGTTATAATCGAGAGGTGCATCAAATACCTCTACTTCAACAGTGACTGATTTCCCTTCCAACGTAATAGACAAGGAGGGAAGTACACTGTAGGGCTTAAAGACAAAGCCATTGAAGGCCTTAAGTGTGTTGTGTGATTAAGTGAGGAGAGGAGAGTAGATGGCCTTCCAATGGGAAATATACATTACACACATCGAGGCACCCTCATTAATAATGGTTCTACAGATGTTCTTGTCTGCGACAACAACCTGTAACTGAAATGCTAACTGAGGGGGTAACCTTGGAATGTGATCCTCCAAGTCAAAGATTATCAAATTTGTGTTCGTAGGATCAATTCCACCTATGGATTTTAATAGGTCCTTTCGTTGAGTGGGACAACCTTGAAGGACTTCGAGAGATGAAATCACGGAAGGTGCTTGTGCCAGGTCTTCTACAATGTTGTAGTTTTGAGTGACACATGCATGAAGATTGAAGGCAGAATTTTGAAAAATGCCCTTGGGAGGAGGGCAAAGGACAGTATTAGGGCTCAGTCATTCAAGATGAAGAGGACCGTTAGGAATTGGAGTCGAAGGAGGTGGTTAAACCAACGAAGGTGAAGTATTATCATCTTTCTCCTTAGAAGGAGATTAATATTTGGCTCGAGTACTAAGTGCAACGTTCTTTTTATTAGAATCACCAGTGCACATAAGGACATAGGAAGCAGTGGAAGAAGAGGGTTGATCATGAATGACCAATTGAGCCTGTTGTTGGGAAGAGAAGGTTTGAGACAAAATGGAAGGGGTAGGATATTTTGGGGTTCCTTGAAGGAACTTTGTGACCTTGTCATGTCTTGGAAAATCCTTCATGTAATGATCATCACCAGAGATAAGGCAAGGATAACGAGCTTTGTGTTTCTCCTTATCATTAGTAGGTGGTTTCTTGGTCTTGTCGAATTCAAGGTTGTTATTTTTATCCTCCTTATTCTTACCCTTCCCTTTTTTAGATTTATTCTTACTGGTAGGGGTAGATTGAACTACGTTCACTTCCAAAATTTTACCGGTGGGAGGAGTAGGAGTCGAAACAGTTTGAGCATTAGAAGTATGGAATTTGGGAGTGGTGTGAGAGGCATGCACAGATTGTGGTTGAGCATGGAAAGTACCTATAATACCATCAATAGCATGAGAATATGTTAGGGTTGTTGAGGTGGTCGTGGTTGAAGGACAAGAAGCATCAGGGAGTAAGTTGTAAAGAGTGCCTTTTTTAGAATAAACGAGGTCTAGATATTGAGCATGACTAATCATCTGTTATTCAGTGAAAACAACACCCATGTAAATATCACGAGTGATGTCATTGACAAATGACTTAGTGAACCATTCATCCAATAACTAATCAGGAAGTTCGAGCTTGATCAAGCATCTCCTACATCTCGACTCATGAATATGATTGAAAATGTGGGTAGCAGTAGACTATTTAAAGGAACTCAAAATCTCAGTTCCTATCTCATAGTGAATAGACAATTGATAATGGGTAAGAAAATTCATGGAAGGGTGTTGAAATCGTTAAATAAGCCTCAAGGTAATTCTATATACCACTTTGCGGCTGAACCCATGAGAGTTCGTTGAAAGAGACGTAATCGAATGGAGTCATCCATTAAGGAGTTGAATGAACACCAGATGTGGAAGTTCATTAAATGATTATTTGGATATTCTCCTAGTTTACCATCGAATTTAGGGATGTCCGAAGGTAATTTGGCTGGTATGACAAACCAATGAGGAGAATGATGGATAAGATCATTCAAAATTCTAGACAAATGGGGCAAATCCAAAGTGGCCAAGAAGGGAATCTTTTTGTTCACGTAAGGATACTGGTGACTTTGAGGAGGAAGTCTTGTCAGTATACCAGTAGGACCATAAGCATTTTTCATATACATGGATTGTCCTGACATATTCGACGGAGGATGTGGAGGCATGTATCCCATCGGGTTGGGTTGACTAGAAATGTTCCCTTGAAAAGGGACACCAGACAGAGCATTAAGACCCCAAGTGGAATTCAAAGAACTCAGATATGGTTGACCGTAGTAAGAGGGTACAAAAAATTTAGTTTGAGAAGGCTTCCCCCCAACGGGTTGCGGGTTTCCTTGGACACAAAGGTTCCAAAGGTGAGCTAACAAGTCTGATGTGTTCGATCCAGATTATGAATTATAAGTTCCAACCTAAGGTTGTCCTCCAAAAGGAGGTGGTGCCCCAAATTGAGGTTGACCTCAAACATGAGGTTTCCCCCTAGGATGAGATTACCCTCCATCAAGAATCTGATAACCAAAAGTGAACAGGTGATAGGTACCACTAGGACCCGATCCATCATGAAGAGGTGGATGAGATCCTCCGAAGAGGACCTGGGAAGGTACGAGAATATAACTAGCAGGAGTGGTATACCCAAGTGGAACTCCGGATGGAACTTGGGTAGGGATAGTAGTGGAATAATTCAAAGCATGGTACCCAAAAGGGAGAGAAGGGATAGATCTAGAGGAGTGTGGTGTACCAATAGGAGCTTGGTTAACCACCACATTCCCAGTAGGAATAGTTGTATTATGAGGAACCATATTAGAATGGCCCATATAGAGAGGAATGGTTGAGTTAGGACCAACTGACTTTGCATCTAAACGAACGAAAAGATAACAAGTAATACTAACAAAGTGATATAACGATATTGTGTAAGTAGCAGACATTTTGGGTAACTCAGGGATGGCAGATCCATCGACGCATGTCCTTGAGCCATAAAGATTGTGCATTGTGCGAGGTGGGATTCTAACTATGTCATTAGTCCAAAAGGGATCGTTGGTACCAAAGCATGAATGGGGTATGATTGACATTCCATAAGTATCAACAACAAGTTCTCCAGCCAAATTCAGTTGGAGAATACATCTCTCGTATCCAAGAGGGATGTGGAAAGCCTCTAAAGAATCGAAAATATGTCAAAATTTTTCTAAAGAGTCTGTTCTTTCTACTTGTGTACGAATGGTGTCCTGGACCTCGCTCTGTTGAGGAGAGTCCTCCAATGAATGAGAAGGTAGCGGGGTAGAATATTCCATATTCTCTGGAGGAAGTCCATGTACCCAACGTGAATGACATGGAGGGTCAATGTTGGTTGAACCAAAAAATTTGCGGAAAAAATCTATGGCCAACTACGAAAATAAACAACACTCGCTAAGAAAATATAAAGATCAAAATAGGAAAACAAACCTTCTAATCTTGAAGTCACTAGTTGGTGATGAAATTCAACATCATGAAATCAAGACAAGAAGGGGCTAGGCTAGGGTGGAAAAGTTACATTTATGACCTTCTTAACAGACTTACACCTTGGTGTAAGCTCCCACACATAATCATGGATATACCCTCCAAGGATCCCAAGTGAGTATGGCCAACGTTGATTCCAGGTACCATGAAGACTTTCCCCTCCACAGTCATCTTATGTAATACCCTAACAAGATAGGCTACTAAAGTTACCACAAACAACAATGATGCCTGGGGAAATAGTCGACAGTCTGATCCACGCGCAAAGGAAGGGTATCTAGCCTAAAATCAACTTGAGAGGCTTCCACTCATCCTTGTGGGTATACCTTCAAGTGACCCCCATAATACGCGTAATCTCTACACCAAGACCAACAAAGCAGGGTGAGTAACTCTGCTAGTCTCAATGTGACCTCAGGTTTGGGCTTTGTGTGAGAAGGGCTTCCCAGGACAAAATGTTGCAAATGGATTTGAACACTCCCTATCACAAGATGCTATTTTGTTTTTTGTGCTTTGGAAAGTATGTCTCACATCCTATTCCAAATATCTATCCTAGCTAATGTTGGTGTAAAAGAGCGCTAGAAAATAAAAGTTTCTAGTTAAATTTTAAATTATGTAAAATTTTAGAGGTTGTTGTTTACTCAAAAAAGAAAAATGGAGATGAAGTCGATGTTGTGAGAGACTTTGACCCAACAATGTGTGAATAGATTGTTGATACTGAGAGGGGGGTGAATCAGTATCAAGTACAATTTAAAACCTTTTTCAACTTATACTTAAACCATTCAATTTTATCCAATGAGAAATGAACAATAGTATAAGAGT
>JZKD02S0733190.1:54913-72643 GCA_000966675.3 Picea glauca | reverse complement strand
AAATCATAAAGTATGGATAATTATTTTATCCTAAGTTCTAAAGTTGGGGACAAGTGGGCCAAAGTAGCTCCCAACATGACAAGTGTCAAGTTAGGGACATGCATACATATTGTTGTGACTTAGTTCATTTTCACACCCCCCCATCATTCTTACCATCATATTTTCCATGATTCCTTCCATCATGGAGCCATGATTCCATGAACATTTCACTAACGCAGTCAGTTATCCTTCATACATTCCTATCATTGTACTTGAACTAGTATCCATAGCCATTTTGTGTTGGTGTACTTGGTTAGCTTGGGAGCAGGATTGAAGAAGTGGGTTGTCAGGCCCCTGGGATATTGAAGAGGCGAGTTTTCAGGCCCGTGAGGAGTTCTCTAGGTGAGAGAATCGCTGGGAATTTATTTCTTGAAGGTGCTAAAATGAAGCTACAGGACTTTGAGACTTCTTGTCTGGCTTGTGGGGCAGCCGGAAGACTGTTGAGAAGATAAGGGACACACTTTCTAGGGTGGGATAGGCATGTGGGGAATGAGGGACTATAGGTTGTTATTTGAGTGGGCATCATGAAAGAGTCTTTCCTATTGTCTATGAGCCTATAGCCTGGTTAGGAATCTCTTTACCCGGGTGGAGTTTAGTCTTAGCTCGGGGGTGACTCACTATTGAGAGTGATGAATAGTGTGGTCTAAGGCTGGGAGGTTCATGGAAGGTCTGGACGCAGTTGGTGATATTCTTAAAAAGATAAGGGTTAACTGTGTGATAAAATTACATGCTACATTTTTATCTATGTGTTTATTTTATGGGTTTATCATATGTGTGGTTATAACTGTCTATAGGGTTTTGGGTATTTCCTGTATATGTTGTATGCCTATGTTTACTATTATATCAATGTGAATTTGTGCATTTATGTAATGTATTTGTCTGTTACATTTTATATATAAATATTCTGCAAGAGTGTTGTGTGTGTATGTTTTAAATTCATGTAGTTATAAAATTCTATGTGGCATAGCTCATAATAGAAGATGGGTATGTTACAATATGTTCCACAGAGAAAACATAAGTGTTCTCTGGCATAGCGTGGCCCGACCATGGGTGGTCGGGGACATTACAAATTGGTATTAGAGCTTCAGTTCCAACACTGAGCCTGGATGGGCTGGAATGGTTTAGTTGAAGCGAATATTCACAGAAGATTAATTTCAAAGTGGCCAAATTTCATTTTTGTAGAGCATCCATGGTAAAAAGTAACAACAACTAGGCGAAAATGGGGAAAAGTCCCAATTTCTATGGTTGAATTCATGAGAAAATGGAGAAATTCAGCCAAGTAATGAGATATTACTCATTTTATATCTGTTCTATCAAATTCAGACCTAGAATTGGTCGAATTTGAAGTTACAGTGAATCCATGACAGTTGGAGCGAGTTTTATAATAAAATTCCCAATTCGTGAATTGAGTTTGAGAAAAATTCATTCTAGAAATGTCAACCCACAACAATATTTTTTTAAATAGGTTGAGATGGTGTTATCGGGGTGAAATTGAACGAATTTCATAGTTGCATAATGCCTATGGTGAATTGGGAAAAATCCCCAATTTCTACAGTGGAATTCATGAGGAATCGATGTGCATAAAGGTGAATGTGTGTAGTTGGGTGCACCAAAAATTCATGTAGCGCAATGAAAAGCTCGGGATAGGTAAAATTCAGCATAGTGTGCCAAGGTATTGGTGTGTTGATGCCTGCATTAAATTTTGGTGTTGCGCAGAAAAATGATAGTGCCTAGGTGCACGCGATAAACATTTAGTACCGAGCGAAAAAATATGGTGTCAGGGTGCCTGTGGAAAATTTTGGCGCCACGTGGAAAAATATGGGTGTGTAGGTGCGCGCATTGAATTTAGAATTGCGTGGAGTGCACACACATAAGAAGGTGTGTGTGGTGTACACACACATAATAATGGCGCATAGGGTGTATGCAGTATTGGTAGAGCGCATAGGAGTTTGGTTGGCATGCGCGCAATATGGGTATATGTTGCCGCGCAACAGTTTAGTATGGTGCGCACAGAGTATTGATGCACGGTGGAGGCATACTAAAATTGGCATGGTGTAGCATGTAGAGTGAATTGCACAAAAAATACTGTACGCAATACATAATATCAAAAAATAAAAAAAATTGTGCGCAACGGGTAATAGTGCAAGAACCAAAACTGTGCACGGTAGATATTGGCATGCGACACAAAGGTGTGCACAAGTTATTGGCACAACAAAGAAGTGATACACAGTGGTTTTAAAGTGCAGGAAGCACGATTTACTTTTTGGTGTTGCAGCGCATGGGAAATATGGGTGCATAGATTGAAATTTGTGCTTGCGAAGTTGTTTGAAGGGTGAAGAACAACATAAAACCAATGAATTTCCATGACGTTTTATATCATTTAAACGTCACCTTTTTGCAGTGCATTTTTGAGTGTCTTAAGAGAATTTTAGAAGCTCAAAAACCACGAGAACAGAGTGTGCCTTGGCACACTCTGTCTCCGCAACTCGAATAAAATAGCTCGGATAGATATTTCTAATGGTGTAAATTGTTCGTCAAATAGATATTTTATGAGAAAGATACAACATAAATAGTGAAGGGTAAATTATAAGACCCAACTAGCTTCATGGAGCCATAACTTTCTACTCTGGAATCAGATTGAGGCACAGGAGTAGTCAATGGAAATCTATTGAACCATAGAACACATTCCCATATCTGAATTAAATTTTTAGGCATGTTAAATATGGTTAAAATGGAAAAGAATGTACTTGTACCATTTCAAACCAAAAACACAAATTGGCCTAGAACTTCAGCAAGCTGTAACTAGCATCTTAGAGCACAAAAAGAGTTGAAACTTGGACAAAGTGTTCATATTATGTATATGAATAAACCCAATTTATATATTAATAAAAGTCCAATGGAGTAGGTGCAAAAATGCTTAATTACAATGCAGAGTTGCGCCAAGTTGAAAAATGAATAGAAAAATTAATGGGAAAATTTCAAAAGACCATAACTTTTTGCTCAAGACTCGGAATTGAGCATGTGAGTAGGCGTTGGAAATGTCTTGGACAATGGAATATAATTATCCACCCATAAAATTGATCAAGGCATTCAAATTTTCAAGAAATTAGAAGAAATAATTCTTATATATATTAGTGAACTAGAATGGTTCATATTTTCATGAAATTGTTAAAACAATTAGCCTGACAAGGTTTTGTTGGTTTCACATTTTGCAGAGATAAAAACAACTAGATCAAGATGAAGAGGCACAAGGGAATTACAACCAGGAATATGAATTCATACGGATGGATTTCTATTTGAGCATCGAAGGAACAAACTCCAATGGACATGGAGAAGAAAGGAATGAAAACATGAATATGGCAGAGAGCATTAAAAATTTGCAGAAGGATGTCCAAATCCATAAGGATGATAATGAAAGGCTTATGAGAGTCAATGAGAAACAGGATGACTTCAACATGAAGTTATTATAGAGATTGAACATAATAGAAAAAAAAATGGATAAGGAGAGTGGCTCGAGCAAATCGGGAAGTCACAAGTCTCATGATGAGAAAATAAAATCAAGAAGTGTTAGAAGAAATCACCATCACTCCCCAAGGCATTCCAATAAGAGGGAACACATCAGCTCAATTCCATCCCCTATTAGGAAGCATAAGAGTTATGGGGTGGATGAACGATGAGGATAAATGAATAAAATCAAACCTCCTACTTTTGATGGTGAGAACAAGAAGGACGAAGATGCAGAGACATGGCTGTTGGGCATGATAAAGTATTTTCAATTGCATAATTATTATTCACATGCAGAGGGTAGAATTGTCATGTATCAAATCAAGGGAAATCCATCCGTGTGGTTGGATAAACTTGTGTAGGTGCAACACATTAAAGAGAAAAGTGTTACTTGGAGGGAATTCAAGAGGTATTTTGAGAAGAAATACTTGACTAAGAGATACTATGAAAAGAAAATGAAAGAGTTCTTTGAACTCAAGCTTGGGATTATGACTATTGATGAATATGAGAGAAGGTTTTTAGAACTAATGAAGTATGTCTCTTTCATCAAGGATGATACAGTGAAGATTCAAAGGTATTTGCATGGATTTCCATCATTTATAAGTGACAAAATACAATATGATGATCCCAAGACATTGGAGGAGACCATAAGGAAATCTAAATGCCTATATGATCAACAAAAATCAAGGCCAACATTCCAAAAATCTTGGGAAGACAAAAATAAATTCAAGGTGGATCAGAGGAAGAAGGGATATAAGCCACCATTCTTCAGAAACAATCCTCAGGGACAAAAAACTCCTCAAGAACCTTTAATGATTGACACAGGGAGTCAAAGGCCAAGGCAACCATCTATTCAATGTTGGGGTTGTAAAGGGGATCACATGTTCAGAGATTGTCCTCACAGAGATGAAAAAGGGAGGATTGTTCACAATGTACAGCAAGATGACATAGTGGAGGACATGGGTAGAAAGGTACCCAGGATCTATGTAGCCCTGGAAAACAAGAAAGTAGAGTATTATTCACATATGATTGAAGTGGAACGTATGATAAACAACAAACCCATTGTTATTTTAATTGATTCGGGAGCTAGTCATAGTTATATAGATCCTAAGATGGTGGAAAGTTTTCATTTGCCAAGAAGCAAGCATGGAAAATATTGGTTGGTGCAACTGGCTACAGGAACCAAAAGAAAAGTTAATGAGATGGTTAAGTCATGTCTTATGGACATGAATAAAATGAACACTGGAGCAGATTTGAACATCTTTCCTTTAGGTTCCTATGACTATCTAATTGGGATGGATTGGTTGGACCAACATCATGCTCTCCTAGAATGTCATAACAAAGAATTTACTTGCTTCGATGAGGAAGGGAAACTAAGGAAAGTGTAAGAAATTTCCAGGGAAGTAACCATCAGAGAGATTTCAACATTGCAGCTGAAGAAATGTTACAAAAAAGGGTGTCAAATATTTGCAGCTCATATGTAGGAGACACCTAAAGATAAGGTGCAAAATTTGGAATATTATGCAGTCCTGGAAGATTTTGAATATCTGTTCAATGAGGTACCAGGACTACCCCCAAGGAGGGACATTGATTTATCTATAAATCTAATTCCTAGAGCAGCTCCGATGTCAAAGAATCCTTACAGAATGAGTACACCAGAGCTGAAGGAGTTGCAAATGAAAATTGAAGAGCTTATGAAGAAGGGGTATATACACCGAAGTGTGTCACCTTGGGGTGCCCCTGTCTTTTTTGTGAATAAGAAATATGGAACATTAAGATTGTGCATTGATTTCAGACAGTTGAATAAAGTGACTGTGAAGAACAAGTATCCTCTGCCAAGGATTGATGATCTCTTTGATCAATTGAAGGATGCAAAGATCATTTCAAAGATAGATCTCAGATCCGGATACCATTAGGTAAGGATTAAAGAAGAAGATATTAGCAATACCACCTTCAGGACAAGGTATGATCATTATGAGTTCACAGTGGTGCCTTTTGGGTTGTCAAATGCACCATCTTTCTTCATGTGCTTAATGAATGGTGTTTTCCGAGAATATTTAGACAAGTTTGTCATTGTCTTTTTGGATGACATTCTTGTATATTCTAAGTCAGAAGAATAGCATGAGAATCATTTGAGGATGGTGTTGCAAGTATTAAGGGATCATCAATTGTATGCCAAATTGAACAAGTGCTCATTTTATCAGAGGAAAAATCACTATTTTGGACATATCATTTCAAAGAATGGGATAGCAGTGGATCCTGAGAAGATAGAATCCATTAGAGAATGGGTAGTGCCAACGAATGTGATAGAGGTCAGATCATTCATGGGTCTTTCAGTATACTATAGAAAATTTATTGAAGGATTCTCAAAGATAGCACACCCAATCACTTCCTTTCAAAGAAAAGGTGTGAAGTTTCAGTGGACATTGGATTGTGAGAAGAGTTTCCAACACTTAAAATAGTTATTAACAAGTGCTCCAATACTAAGGATTGCAGACCCAAATGAATACTTCATTGTATGCACAGATGTATGTAAATAAGGAATTGGTGGAGTCCTCAGTAAAAATGGGTTTGTCATATGTTATGAATCAAGGAAGTTGAAGGAGCATGAAAGAAACTATGCCACTCATGATTTGGAGTTGGGAGCCATAGTGCATGCCTTGAGGAAATGGAGACACTACCTCATGGGGAAAATGTTTGATATGAGAATAGACCACAATGGTCTGAAATATTTGTTTGATCAACCAAATCTAAATGCTAGGCAAAGCAGATGGTTAGAATTTCTAAGCGAATATGACTTTGATATAAAACATATCAAGGGGAAAGAGAACAAAGTGGTTGATGCACTCAACATAAGAGTGAATGAAATGCATGCTACAACCATTAGCATGTATCAATCAGATTTGAAACACAAAATTATAGAGACTGCCAAATTAGATTGACAATACAAGGATTTAGTGGAAAAACTACAACAAGGTAATTTGTAGCAGAAAAATTGGAGAATACAAGCTAGATAAGGATGAAATTTTCATGTACAGGGGAATAATTTATATACCAAATTCCCAAGAGTTGAAAAATATGATATTGAGAGAAATGCATAATGTGCCTTATGCTGGGCACCTAGGATATCAGAAAACTATTGCAGCTGTCAAATGCCAATATTATTGGCCAGGCATGAAGAAAGAGGTTGTTGATTTTATTGCCAGATGTTTGGAATGTCAAAAAGTAAAGGATGATCATAGACACCCATCTATTTTGATACAACCATTACCCATTCCTGAGTTGAAATGGGAAGTTGTAACCATGGATTTCATTACCAAACTGCCCAGAAAAAACAAGAAACATGATTCTATCATGGCAGTGGTGGATAAGCTTACTAAAGCTGCCCATTTTATTCTAGTTAAGCTCACTCACAAGGAAATGAACATTGTTAATATTTATATGAGGTAAATTTATAGATTACATGGCATACCCAAGAAAATTTTGTCTGATAGAGATCCAAAATTTACCTCAAAATTTTGGAAGGGATTATTTAATGGATTTGGAACAAATTTGAATTTTAGTACAACTTATCATCCAGAAACAGATGGACAAATAGAGAGGGTGAATTAGGTGATTGATGATATGTTGAGGATGTATTTGATGGATAAACAATCAAAATGGGAAGACTACCTACACTTGGTAGAGTTTTCTTATAACAATGGGTACCAAGCATCTCTAAAGATGAGCCCATTTGAGGCACTTTATGGCAGAAAGTGCAACACACCGGTAAGCTAGGATAACCCAGTAGATAGAGCAGTGGTTGGGCTAGATTTTCCCAGGGAAATGGAAGAGCAAATGTTGAAAATAAAACAAAATTTAAAGGCTTCCCAAGACAGGAAAAAAAGCTATGTTGATAAGGGCAGAACTCACAGGGAATTTAAAGTGGTTGACCATGTATTCTTGAAATTGAAGGCCAATAGAAGTTCCTTGAAGTTGGGAAATTGTTCAAAGTTGGCATCTCACTATTGTGGTCCATTTGAAATCCTAGAGAGGATTGGTCCAGTAGCTTATATGATTTCATTTTCTGCATCTATGTATGTTCATAATGTATTCCATGTATCATTTCTAAAGAAATATATACCTGATACTAATCCTGTTATTGATTGGATTGTGATTCAGGTGGAGCAAGAAGGCACTTTTCAAGTGCATCTAGTGCACATTCTGAACTAGAAAATCAAATAGCCTCGAAATCGAGCCATAGGGCTTGTAAAGGTCCAATGGACCTAGTACAATCCTGGGGATGCTACTTGGGAGAATGAGGATGCAATGCAGGCATAATACTCGCATCTTTTTGAGGATTTTTGAAATTTAGTTGTACATGGGTACATGATGCATCGAGGATAGTGCATAAATAAGGGGAGGGGATTGTAATACCCCTAAGGCTGAACCCAATTGTAAATGTAAATACAAATTTACTTAAGCTGGTGAGTTGTTTTGATATCATTTTTGTATGAACATTTCATGGCATAGTCCATGCATGTATTGCCCAGTAAAATGAGGAAGTGTGCACATTCCAGGATACCGGTGCAACATCTTAAGTTTGTGCGATATTGAGGCCAGGGAACCTAGATGTTAAAGTCCATTGCACCTATTTTTGTACATGTCTCATGTTTAATATAAAATACATTGTTGCACACAGACCGACCACGATAAAAGAAATGGGGGAATAAACTCCACTAGTTAGGGAAAGGGAGGGGATAAGCTAAGGAAAGGGGCTAAGCTAGGGAGCTTGAGCCAAAAAAGGAATATTATATTAATATTTCTTAAATCATAAAGTATGGATAATTATTTTATCCTAAGTTCCAAAGTTAGGGACAAGTGGGCCAAAGTAGCTCCCAGCATGACAAGTGTCAAGTTGGGGACATGCATACATATTATTGGGACTTATTTCATTTTCACACCCCCCATCATTCTTACCATCATCTTTTCCATTATTCCTTCCATCATGGAGCCATGATTCCATGACCATTTCACTCACGTAGTCAGTTATCCTTCATACATTCATATCACTATACCTGAACCGGTATCCATAGACATTTTGTGTTGGTGTACCTGGTTATCTTGAGAGTGGGATTGAAGAAGTGGGATGTCAGGACCATGGGATATTGAAGAGGTAGGTTTTTAGGCCCATGAACAATTATCTGGGTGAGAGAGTCGTTGGGAATTGATTTCCTGAAGGTGCTAAACTACAGCTACATGGCTCTGAGACTTCTTGTCTGGCATGTTGTTGAAGCCCAGAAAGGAAGTGGGGCAGTTGAAGGACTGTTGAGCAGAGAAGGGGCACACTTTTTGGGGTTGGATAGGCATGTGGGGAATGAGGGACTGTAGGCTATTATTTGAGTGGGCACTGTGACAGAGTCTTTTCTGTTGTCTATGAGCCTATAGCCTGGTTAGGAATACCTTTACCCGGGTGGAGTTTAGTCCTAGCTCAGGGGTGACCCACTGTTGAGAGTGATGAACAATGTGGTCTAAGGCTAGGAGGTTTGTGGAAGGTCTACACACAGTTGGTGATATTCTTAAAAAGATAAGTGTTAACTATGTGATAAAATTACATGTTGCATTTTTATCTACGTGTTTATTTTATGGGTTTATCATATGCATGGTTATAACTGTCTGTAGGTTTTTGGTTATTCCCTGTATATGGTGCATATCTATGTTTACTATTATTTCAATGTGAATTTTTGCATTTATGTAATGTATTTGTCTCTTACATTTTATATATAAATCTTGTGCAAGAGTGTTGTGTGTGTATGTTTTAAATTCATGCAGTTAGAAAATTTCATGTGGCATAGCTCAGAATAGAAGTTGGGTATGTTATAGTATGTTCCACAAAGAGAACGTAAGAGTTATTTAGCGTAGCGTGGCTTGGACATGGGTGGACAGGGATGTTACAACATTCTAGGGAAGGATATAGTAATCCATACAGATCACAAGCCTATGCAGTTCATGCAAACATAAGGAAAATTACAGAATGAACACCATCAAAATTGGTCCACATAATTGCAACATTTTTACTTCAACATTAAATATAATAAAAGAAGCACCAATTGCATCATTTACTACCTCATTTGATATCCATTTGTAGCACTAACAATGATGAAAAAATATTGTGGGCATGAGACATCTAGGTGGCCCCAAATCTATGAAAATGATGTTGACTCTGCTATGACCTACTAGATGTTGGGAACAAATAGGAGCATTATTGAATTTCATCATTAAGATGGATTCTTATGCCATCTTGGTCATATTTATGTTCCTTCAAGAAAACATCTGAAGATTATTTTGAAATCCCACTATAGTTGATTGTATGACACTTTGATGTGGAGAATAAAGTGTAAGTACTACAAAAGTGTTTCTATTGGAAGAAGCTTTGACATGGTGTTAGTAAGGATATCAGATCCTACATTAATTTCTCCATCACCAAGCTAGCCATTAAAAACCAAGGAATATACACCCCTTTGCCTACTCCCAATGGGCCTTAATAATTCATCTTGATGGACTACATGTCAGGCCTCCCCTCAACCAATCATGGCGATGACTTTGTATTCATGGTTGTTGATCGATTCTCTAAGATTTCCATTCTAACATCTTGCAAGGAGAGTATCATAGTTGAGGTCACTGCCAATATATTCTTCGTGAAAGTGTGGCTACACTTTGGAATACCGCATAACATCATATCAAAGTGGTACAAAAATTTCTTGAGTACATTCTTGTCAAGCCTCTGGTCACTATTTGACACTCGTCTCACCAAATCCACTTTCTTCCACGCCCAAACTAATGGAAAAATAGAGGTCGTCAATAGGATAACAATGCATATGTTGTTCATGTAGAACTCTAATAATCCATGCAAATGGGATGCGAGCCTTCCTTATGTTCAACATATACCTCCATAGCTCTACCAAACATATCCCTTTTTAGGTGGGCCTAGGATTTCAACCATTGGGCCCCATTGATGTAACATTTCCCCTTGCATCCACATAGGAAAAGGATTCCCATGCTCAATATGAGGTCAAAACATAAATAAATTTCATTGACTAGAACCAACACATATGATAATAGGCCCATGATATTTCATAGAAATCCAATTCTAAGTACAAACAATGCCATGATCAACACCGTTTTTGACACAATGTTTAGGTGGGAAAAAATGTTTGGTTGCATTTGCAAAAATAATTCCTTATATGATCCCATCATAAGATATGCCCACTTCACTATGGGCTTTACACCATCACTAAGGTTGTGGGATACAATTATTTTGAGTTAATTATTCCCCCCTTCCTTGGATTGCACCTACTATTCATTATGGACCTCCTTCAACCATATTTTCCACCACTAATGGACACATCAAAAGTGGCAGAACAAATGAAACCTACAGATATCAACCCTAACAACATGGAATAAGAAACCATTATAAAATCATTGACACATATGTTAAGGGCACCTGCCAATACAAGATCCAACTCTTTAGGGTTGTCAAAGCAGGGTAGTTACTGCACCAAGGTAAGTGGCTCACCAAGCATCAAGTTTATAAAAAGTTTCCCAATTTGATGGGGGAACTCATGAAATGGATACCATTGATTCCTAATAGGGGAGGATTGATCCAGGTGGACATTGGTGGACACCCACCTATTCCACTGGCTTAAAATACATTTTCCATCATGACAGATTTCTATGGTTTTCTAAGGTCTTGAACTTCTGGGGCTATTTTTGAGGCCATAAATGACCTTTTTTGGCCAATAAGAACCCTATATATATCCAAATTCCTCTAATAGAACATTCAGAATGTGTACTCTTCGGCTATAAATTTTGTATGGGCTGTCGAGGGCCCTAAACGAAGATCGTATGAAAAAGTAATGCCCCTAGGAAATTGATGTATCAACTATCCACATTGAGGCCCACAAACCTTTTGGAGTTTCATCTTATGGGGTTAGGGTTTTCGATGTTTGGGTTTTTTTCATTGATGATTTATGTTAAAATTCCTTTTCGTCCTCATTATAATAATCTTCTTGTGAATCTGTGCAACTATCACATCTCTTCTTAGAGATACGCTACCACCATTCTAGTGAGTTTGTTTTACTCTACATTTTTATATCTCCTACATATTTCGTTCATTAATCAAAATTGAGTATTGTTGTATCCCTAAGTTTCTCTCGTATTTCTATGTTTTATCTCATCTTGTCTTAAATATGGATCAATTAAAGTTCTCTTATTAAATAGATCGAGGAGGTAACTCTTGTTCTTATTCAAAGGGTTGATGACTTTACTCGTGAATCTCTTCTTTGGGTTCTTTCTCTCGAGGTTTGTGATCTTCATGTATTTCATCCAAATAATGCACAAGATAATGGGGAACTTCTTTCTCAAGAAGTTCTTGGTCTTCAACATGATTTTCATCATTTTCTTGATCATGGAGAGTAAGCTTCATCAGGAACTTTGTCTTCCTCTGAATCACCCCATTATTCTCCTTCAATATAAATCTCCAATATATTGGACAAAGCCAAAGGATGATCTTTGATATCATACTTTTCTCTTATGATGGCACATAGTGTTTTTACTCCACGGTATTCTTTAACAAGTTATTTTTTCTGCTAAATCAATAAGATTTTTCTCATACTTTTGTAATAAAGGGTCATGGATTTCCTGTATTTGTGCACAAAGGGAAACTAAATATGTACATCATCATAGTGATCAACCAATTCATTGTAAAACTTGTTATCTTGTTTAATTATTTCCTTCAAACTTCGATATAATTCTTCCCTTTTTTCTTTTGTTTCACGGATTTATTTCTCAGGGTCTTCTTCCTCACTCAATTATTCATTTCTTGAATAGGTGGAGAAACTATCAATGTCTCATCTTCATGTGGATGAGCATTCCCAAACTAGTCTTTTTCTTTGTCTTAATCATAGTGCACTTCCCTAAGGTTTTCTACAAGAAGGTTAAGGAAGAAACCTTGTTCTTTAAGAGTTGTTGTCAAATCTTGAAGAATGTCGTCATATTTATAAAATCGTAGGATTCAATACTCAAGAAATATGGTAATGAGATATATGAGAAAACATATACCTTTTGGTTTTAAATAATCCTTGATCTAGTCTTGTAATTCAAATGGCAGGGAACACATAAAACAAATTATTTGTAAATAATCTTATTCCACTTTTAGAAAAATCCAAGTATCTAAATCGAATGGATAAAGCATTTGGAACTATTTGCAATCTCATTTTTCCTGAACTCCTCTTTCACATATCCTCTTGTAAAACCCCCATTGAAACCTGGACCACCATGGAAGGGATTTTTGGAAAACAGGATGAGATGAGGGGACACGTTCTCAAGGTGGAATTTCTTACTTTGGATCCAATAACCTTCAACAATATCCAATATTTCTTTACCAAATACAAGTATTTATTATTGAAACTCAAGGCTTGCGGGGTTGATAAATATAAGGAGAAGAAAAAATTAATTCTTACCATTCTCTCCAAACTTGGTCCAAAATACTCAATGTTTGTATCTACATTTTATTCAATTAGGCTCACCTCTAGAGCCACCAAGACGATGCCCTCTCTTGAGGATTTATCAAGTCTCTGACACGAGAGCAGAAGAATCTCATCAATATGGGAAAAATTAAACGCCCAAAGGTGCATGCGCTTACTATAAAATATAATAGAGGTAATCTAAATATAAATACAGAAGAAAATAAAACACATATACAAATAAGGGTACTTAAAACCCTTCAATGATGCCTCCGGATCCAAAGGTGGAAAGGGAAGAAAAGGGGAGAAATTCACTTACTTCCATAAAGGATTCCATCTAAAATCTGCATGTATGCAGAAACAGATAGATCAAATGGCCCAAATACTTCAACAAAACAACCTTGGATATTGCATCCCTGAGGGTGACAAGAAGAAGAATCCAAAATATCATAATATCAAGAAAGGAAATTTGAGTCATGATTTGATTTCCATCAACTCCTCTCTTGATGATTGGATCATAGATTCAGATGCATCACACCACATGACAACCAAAAAAGAAGTACATTCTTCATTGGATTCATGCAAAGGTTCTCCTATTCTGATGAGGGACAACTCTCCATTTGAGGTCACTAAAAGAGGAAGAATTGAACTCACAAACGAAAGATTTGAGAATGTGCTACACATTCCCAAACTTTTCGTCAATATTCTCTCTGTTTATCAGATGAAAAACTCCAAAACTAGAAAGAGATTCATATTCACACATGATTCAGTGGATATTTATGACATGAAAACCAATTCCATGGTTTATACCAGTGAGGTAAATCATCCATCTAGAATCTACACATTTTCTTAATTTATTGAACCAGATTCTGCACTACTTCTTACCCATGCTGATGAAAGCAGTAGGATATGGAAAAAAAGGTTCGGGCATTTAAATTTTAGATATATGAAAAAACTTATCAAGAAGGGAACAATTGATGGTCTACCTAACATCCACTTCTCCAAAGGAATTTGTGAGGGATGTGTTCTTGGAAAACATCCTCAAGAGAAATTTGACAAAGGAAAGACTCATAAGGATTCCTTTCCTTTAGATCTGATCCATAGTGACCTCATGGGCCCTTTTCCGCATCCATCAATCAGTAAATCAAGGTACATGCTCATTTTTGTTGATGATTTATCATGCTTCACATGTATTTTATTTCTTATGAAAAAAACATAGGTCTTTGAACACCTCAAAGATTTCAAAGCCCTTATTGAGACATAGTCAAGAAAGAAAATAAAAGTCCTCCGAACAGATAATGGGGGAGAGTATGTCAACCATGAGATACATAATATTTTTCATGAGGTTGGGATTTAGTTGCAACACATGGTGTTGGCACAGGGGCAGAACTAGGGTTCAACTCTTCAACAATGCACCAACAAAACCCTAACTACCAGCCCTTTCGACAACACCTGCGAAGCAGATGAAATCTCACCTGAGGTAGAGCCAGGGGGGTTGCAGGACTCAAGTTTCTACAACCTGGTTGGGACATAGATATATGATGACAATACCTAACATATCACTTAGCCAATAAAATTCATTAGTCTTTAACCCATTTATTCACATCGCAGGTTAAAACCCTAGTTACAAAACAACACAGTATTAATCTAGGTCAAAGCACATCTAACCATTCAACACATAGCATCAAATCATATATAGCATTCATTTGGATCATAAGAACTAAACATTCATAGATATATCTATCATAACAGTGCACTAAGAAAATACAAGAACAATATAACACAAAGTACATAACACAGGATATACGTGGTTCACCCCAGTGTGGGGCTACACCCACCAACTCTTCTTCCTCTTTATTAGCTTCTTCCAATCTTCTTGCATTCAAAGAGCCACAAAGATAATTCTGCATAGGACAAGAGATTTTCTCTCACCTCTCCATATCATCCTTCCTCGAGCTTGGCACAACACAGAGCGTTCTTATAATCTCTTGCACTTATCTTTGCAAGTTCTCAACACACAGTATGCACAAAGCCTTCTTACAATTCATACAGGACTTGCACTTAGCAAAATCCCCTACATATATTGCAAAAATCCAACTTATATCTCCTTCATACATCACCTAGATACTTATTTATATATCAAAAAAGGGGCCTAAATATGGGCAAACCCATGGGTCGACATCCGATACCTATTACATATACCCTAAAACCAAAAAAGCCCACGAAAGGGGGCAAGATCCTGCGATATCTGCTTTGCCTAGGAGCTTCGTCTTCGACCAGCCTATCGAAGTCCCAAAAATGGTCAAACATGATCAAGGTTCTCCAAAACTTGGTCGAGGGCCAACACATGGTTCCTTATACTCTGCAACAAAACGAAGTTGCTGAGTGGAAAAACAGATCTATGATCTCGAAAATTCTGCTTCAAAGGCCTCGAGCTTGGCTCGAGCTTCCTTGACTTGCTAATTCACTAGATCCTCCTATTCAATGAACTCTTGAATGAATTTCTTGGTGATAGGCCCTTCCAAGCATTGTTCCACCGTGGTGACCACTTGTTCTAGCTATGCACCTTGTCCCTTGATCTCTTCAAAAATTGTGCAGTATTTGTCTAGCACCAGCTGGACTCTCTGGGTCACTTATATAGTGTATCAATTGCTCTGATACCAATTTGTAGTGTACCAATTGCTCTGATACCAATTTGTAGTGTACCAATTGCTCTAATACCAATTTGTAGTGTACCCTTCACTACCCAGGTTTCCCAACCTCTCAGTTTACCATTCCTTACATGGAATTATAAGCAAATGCATTTAACACATTTAAACACACTTAAAAATCAGATTAAAATATATGGGTACTGTTATAATTAAATGTTCCATAGCATTCTTCATTAATTCATTTACACAGCGGAAAACATGATACAAACAACACAATCATGTTCAAATGAGATAAACCATAATTCAATACTTATCTTTTATTTGCTGTAGAATTACACCAACCAAGTGCAGGCCTTCCACAAACCGCCCAGCCTTAGACCACACTGTTCACCAGCTCAACAGTAGGTCACCCCCAAGTTGGGACCGAGCTCCACCCCAAGGTAGGAATCCTATGCTAGGATGAGGTTACGGGAAGATCACCCATTCACATTTTCCAGGAAGAAGTTCTCCTAGGAATCTCCCACGCTCACTGCACATAGACCCTCATTCCCCACATGCCTGCTCCACCCCAGGAGAGTGCACCTTCTCTATCACCTAGACAGTCCTTTGGCTGCCAGTCTCCCTTACCTTGGGTTATAGTAACAGGCCGGACCAGAATTCTCTGGGTTCTATGGTAGCTACAGGGTTCCTTCCAGGAGTCCTCCTCTCCCTCTGCGCACTTCCTCACCTGGAGGAGTCGCTCACAAGCCAACAAGCCTCACGCAGTCCAATACTGCGCAGTCACAACCATCCACAGGAAACACAGACACAGTTTTCCCCGATTCAGTTCAGCAATCGCTAGATGATCTCACAACAATGTTTATGAAAAAGGAACGGGGACTTCACACCCTGGCTAATTCGGTTTCCCCAAAAACCACAAGATTCTTCCAGAAAATCCTCAATGGCTTCTTGTAAGCTGGGAATTATACTCATAGGTTATCTCTGAGACAGACCCCGACTACACGGCTCCTAACAGAAGTTTGTACATGGGTCTTCCACGCAAAACACAGGTTTTCTCTCTGTGACAGACTTACACGGGCTTCTTGCAGACTGGCTCCTACTCTTCCCTCCCAGGCAATCCGGTCGAATGGAGTCCCCACCCCCTTCACGGCTTGATGTCTTGGTTTTATTTGCATGCACCAGGGTTGACACTTGTCACCCTGAGAATTGCATGCATTCCATCCGTACACCTTCCTTCCACCACTTGGGAAATCACGAGTCTTTCAAAAGGACTTAGGATAAAATAACGTGCATATGGATTTTTAGGAATAATAATAATAAAATATTATTCCAGGCCTAAGCCCCCTAGGCTTATCCCCTAGGCTCCTCACTCAGCCCCTTTCCCATCTTCCAGCCCCTAGTTCCTTGCCCAATCTGTGGACGCTCAGTCCCCCATCACTCTTTCATCGTGGTCGGTCTGCACTGGCGATATTTATATTTTATTAATTGACCTGCATACATACAAGTATATCACAGGCTCCCGGCCTTCAACACTTAGGCTCCCTAGCCTAACAAAACTCATAAGCCTACAGCTTATACAAAACTTGGCTCACCAGCCTATAGAACATATTTACAATTCTTTGCATATAACATGATCTGTAACAGGGCTCGGCCTTGGGGACACTACAATCCCCCTCCCCTTATTTTTTGCACTGTCCTCAGTGAAACTTACACTACCTCTGCATGTCCTTCAAAATTTTCAAAAAGATGCGGGTACTCTGCCCGCATAATATCTGCATGCTCCCATGTCGCGTCCTCAGGATTGTACCAGGTCCACTGGACCTTTACAATCTCTATGGCTCGATTTCGGAGCTGCTTGTTTTTCCTGTCCAATATGCGCATAGGATGCACTTACAGGACACCTTCTGGTTCCACCTGGATCACAGTCCAATTGATAACATGATTAGCATCAGGTACATATTTCTTAAGCAGTGAAACATGAAACACATTATGTACAGTCATAGATGTAGGTAATGCAAGCATGTATGCAACTG